>LUCM01003406.1:0-13755 GCA_008360955.1 Fasciolopsis buskii
GAGGCACCCCGGGCGGTCATCGGCGTGACTTTGTTTGTCTCAGGGTTACGCGGCCAGGTACAGGAACGTCAGGTCCGGATAGCAGCTTCCTAACAGGGGTAGGCAACCAGTGCATAGGGTGGAGTGGAGCTTTCGGCGATAGTTTGCGTTGCATTTGTGGTCACTGGCGAGCCTGGAGAAGAACTGAAGAGAGAGGGCAGTTTGGAATTTGTTCCAGCTGGTGTTAAGGTGAGTAAACAAAAACGGAAACGGCGATAACAGTCAGTTTTTTATACAAGGGTTACAGAGTTCAAGCGACTGTCTTTGATTACGCAGGAGGGAGGTTCCGTTGGCGAGACGTGTACAACCAACACAGTCTGCATTTCTCCCTATATAGTAAATGGCTCAGTCAGTCTTAGGATACTTGGTCCTCATTTTTAGCGCGTTCCTCTTTCATCTTCTGACATCGTCGCAGATGCAGGTTGTCGCGATCCAATAGGATGGCTAGCGCAGTGGTCAGGGAATAAAGTCACTAATTTTCCTGTTTGTGGAACTCGTCTGGTCTACAGGCTTAGTGTGCATGCTACAGGGAATCAGTTATAACCTATCTTTTGATCCACCGCCAATTTTTACTACTTCCAACTGCCAGGAAAAAGCACAACTGAATGGGTCGCAGGTATCAGCGTGGGCTGCATCCCAGGACAGTATTTTCCACGGGCAGTCATAGAGAGGGGGAAGGAGAAGCATGGGATTATTAGAATAAGTAATTTGTGTTTGAATAGAAGGATAGCAACTTGTACGGCATAGTAGTTTCAGTGAGCTTGCACGAATAATTAAGAATGGAGATTAATGGAAGTTGTCACAGACGTCAGCACACGTATCAGGTGCGCGGTTGGGAGAGGCATGTTGAAAAATAGGGGAGTGGGTCGGGATGCATAAGTGGAAGGTCCTATGCGATACTTCCCTAGACCGTCCAAAAAAGCAACCGGATTCTTGTCTATCGAAAAAGAGCAGTGTGGCTTTGGCCTCTGCTCGTAAACCAACTTTTATACTCCGGAGAAATCTTTCTCCTGGACTGTTAGCTTGCAAGGGGTAGGCAGATATTGTGATATGCATACAGACAAGTGTTTTAAACGAATTTGAATACGAACCGTTGAAATATGAGCCGCGGTCGTTGGTCATTGCTGCGGACACTAAAACCAAATATATTTACGCAACCTGCCCCTTTCTGATGCAGGCCAGTGGATTAGTATGGCCTGTGTCCATTGATTGAAACGGTTTACAAAGCTGGGTATGCAGTCGGGGCATTTAGACGACAGGATTGGTCCCACGAAATTAACGTGCACGTGGCGAAAACGTATCTCGGGTTCGGGAAGCATAGACAGTAAAAATTTGTTATGCCAATGGACTTTCGCTCTCTGGTATTAGACTCAGGTGCACGTCACATTTAACGCTGAACTACACAAAACATCTGGCCACGAGCCTCACCATGGCAGCCACATCCGGGTGAGCGAGGTTGTGCAACACCGGAAACGGTGAGATGGTAGCACAACTGGCCTTAGACAACCCTATGATGGGTTTCAAAGAATTGTGTTCTGCGACGCCGTGATAGGTACGACCGCTTTGTTAAAGAGGTTCTCTCGTCGAAGTTTGTCGATAACAGGATCCATCATATGAGCCTGTAGCACTGCATCGAGGTAGGTGGTAGTTAGTTATCCTTCAATTCTCGATTTCCTGTTCAGCCAATGTTGAACAAAGTTGAAGATCGGAGGGCATGAAAGAAGGAATGTGAGCGGTTACGGTGAAGTTGGTCGACATTCTTTCGGATGCTGGGTGGAAAAGTTAGAGCTTGAAAAGATAGACAGATCAGCCTGGTGAAACCTGAGCATTTACTTACACCGGTAAACCAAAACGGGTCGCCACATTCTATCGATGTGAAGCAGTTTTTGGATAAATGCACCGAGTAGAATACGACATTTGACCTACTGGTGATTAATTAAGGCCGGTTTGTATCCACCAGTGGGGTATATTTGAAAGCGCAGCTCCACAAAGCACCTAAAATTAGCCAGCAAGCCAAGAATACCACATCAGATATCTGGCTTGATAAAAGGGGTGAATTACAATAACGATGATTTCCACGGATAATTGCGGGAAGATAAGAGCGCAGCCCTAGTTGAATCTGGAAGAATTTACGCACGTTTCTCTGGTTTGCGATAATGCTGCCGTTGTCTTTCCGGAAACTACAACCATGTGCAACGCTGGACAATGATCTTAAGATAGAAATCTCTCGTTCAGCCAATGAATGATCCAAGTTCACGCTTAGTTATGTGAAGAAACGAGTTAGCAAGTGAAGGATGAAGGGTCGAAGGATTAGTAGCCACCGACTAAAAGTAGAAGTGTTAGAAAAATAGGCTAAAATCCTCAATGTCTTGTGGACGAAGATGAAGTAAGTTTGCACGTGAACAAGTCTGGGCTTACTAAAAGATATACTTAATGGCGAGAAATAGCAAAGTCTGGCGGTGGAAACAGTGAGCCGTCAACCTTAAGAGTGCTAACGGGAAAAGTTAACAATGTGACGGACGAAATCAAAGGCCGTTTAGGGAACATGATGCTGCTTTGGGAAGCAACTGATCCGTTCCACCGAAGGAAAGAGGCAGGATCCTTTGCATTTCTCTGGTAGTAATGCTTCCGGGCCACTCCTCCTCTCTCCTGTTGTCCGACAGATTAATTGCTTCCCTAAGTGCTTGCACCGATACCCCTTCAAAATTTTCTACCGGCTTGGTCATTGTGGAGGCCGTCGTTGTAAAGCTCTTGACGATGAACTCGTTTTCTAATTCGTCGTCGGCACCGCAACAGCTAGGATCTTTAGCGCTCAAAATGGCTGCAATCATCCATGGGGTATGAATTTTTTTTTCTTAGCACCACTGCAGTCTGTGCATAATGTCGCTTACAGCAAACCAGTACCTCAATTCGCAAACCGACACTAAAACAACCGCAGTTGGCGCACAAGCCACGCATGCACAATTTGATTTTCTTATTCTCACAAGCTCTTAACCGTAGTTTATCTGTCCCTCGTTTCACCTAAATAACAATAAAACAATAACGATATGAAGTCATAAAGAGCTTAATCAAACTAGCGATCTATATCTTCTTTTTGCTCCTAAATTAGTTCATCACATTGGTCTATCCTCTGTGTTGCCAACTTTTTTGCCTGCCACAAGCCCACAATTTCCTGCTTTGTGTTGCTTTTATATTCTTTGTCTTAAGTGACTCTGCAGCTCACATTCAGGATCTTGCACAAAGACGAAGCGCTGGGCCATTCCACGATAGTCCATTTTATCTAGGCTAGCTGGTTTCATGTACATGGGTTTTCGCATGCATTGCATTCCTCTTTGTGCGGACGCCAAACCACTGAGTTTTCTTCGTAGGTTTATCGGCCACTTACGCCAGACCATAAATGATAGTCTCTTTTGCTCCGGACTTATCCTAATATTATTCCTTCATTTTTTCGCTTCCCTCATGATCCTCCGCTTGTGTCCGCTGGTGATCATCGGGCCAGCGCCAAGCGAGCTTTGGAGGGTCAACTCTGAGGCACAAGTCAACTGGCCCTGAGATTTAAGTAACGCACTGTCAAGCGCCATTATTCAGGATTGTAAATTAGTGAGGCCACATTGCCACGTTATTGCACTGTTTTCAATACTAGTCTGCGAATAAAAAGCTATTGCTCTACATTTTGGATATTTTTAAGGCAACAGGTGAGGATGTATCCTAAGACTCAGAAGTCTTAAGGGAGTACCCGCCCGGACGGAGTCTGTCGCCGGATCTGGAGGAACAATAGCTGCCAGTGAAAAGGCTAGACCAGGTAGGCGATAGGCGGCCACCTGGCGTGTCACAGGTTTTAAGTTCGGAGTTCACCATCATGCATGATTCTCACCTGTCAAAACAGAAACGGATGGTGTAAAAAAGTGAGGGGTTCGTGTCACAGAACAAGGTGCCGATGTGGCCATTTCCCGGGTGCTGTCAGCAATCGCGGTCCTGTCATTGTTGCATTGGTTGGATGGATGGAGAATGTCCAAAGACCAGCAACAAAAATGTTGGCCGAATAGTACGGGAAGAGTCACCCCAAACTTTTAGGTCTATGTAAACGACGGTGGTCCCGACGCAGGAACTGCTGCGTGTACAAGTCTTCACCAGGAGAAATACCCTAGAATTTCAACATCCCGGTCCCTATTCAAGGGAATGTGGACGATTCCAAGGAGAATTGGCAAAAACTTTTAAGATCTAGAGGGGCAAAATCGAACACACAGGCTGACCAAAGATTTTCGTTCTCTTCGGCGTAAACGGCGCTTGAGCAACGCGTAGACAGGGCCTAATACCAAATCTAAAGGGAAATTACTTTGCAAAACCTAGGACATTTGATTATGAATGTAATGAGCATATAGGCGAACTTCAAATATGCGATCACAAGTCATCAAAACGAGAACAGAAAATTTTGCTCAGAGAATCCCACGCCATTTCTTCCTCCTGAAACGGTGAATGAATGCCAAAGAAAAACTTTAAGCACAAGAAACCACGCGCAGAATAAAGCACCAATCCATTTTACCCAAGTGCTCTCAAGAGTTCCGATAGAAAGAAGTTTTTCGACGGATTTTTCCCAGATATTAGAAACATGGACCACTGGAGGATTACCACGCAACTAGTTTTTGGCCCTTCCGAATTTTAGTTTATGTCAATGACCCCAATAGGCCTTTCCCGGTATGTAGATAGCCCCAATGGACGGCCTTTGCAGTCAGCCATGGACGATGCCAGGCAATGGTCCGAAGACTGGGACATTCTCCTGGCTCAAAGCAAAGCGCATCAATAAAGATTCAATCACTGGTGATGCAGCCTAGGCCAAGATTGCTCAAAACAAAGTGTTAGGTTTCTGGTGGGACAGTGACGTGCTTTTCTCCATTCACCACCACTTTCCCAACAGGGTGGCCTTCTTTATTTTAAGCCTCACCCACAAACTTACACGTTCTCACCGGATCACAACTTCCCCACCATCTACGGAACCTGTATTCAGGACCTCCTGAGATATGCTAGGCGGATCTTGCGCACCTGCATTGGCAAAGACCGATAAACACTAGACAGTCGGGAGGGCCCCCGCCAAGTTCGTCTGGGGGTTCACTCAGTTGAGAAACCCCCGCTTCTTGAAACTAAGGCTCTAAACCTTTGACCTGGAAACCACATAAGGTTATGTTCTCCTGCTATATCATCTCTTCACATCAGGTCAAATGGAGAAATGTTTTGACCTCTGCCTTCTCTGGTCACTGGGGGGAAACGCCATAAATGTTTTCAAACGGAGGCCTCGAAAACTCTGTTTACCTTACCCATATGATGTCCACGTAAATTGAGCTCTCTGAGGAAATCACATCAGCCGGATAATCAAATTTTAAGGAAAAATGGACATCGTTCTGGGATTAATGAACTGACCGCTCCGTTAAACGTAGGCCGAACCAAAATAGAAAAACTGCACTCTTCTAATAAACGCGTAGTTGTATGTCTTGTTTAGCACTGCTACTATGGTGACTCTGACCGATTGCCACAGAGTTGCTTCCGCCCCCGCATTGCTCTCCTCTCGTTTCAGCTCCATGTTGCCCTATCCAGACTCAAAGGAAGCTCCACAGACGCAGGACAAAGGGATTATTAGCTTCAAACCTCCTTAATACTTCAAGACTATGAAAGATTTGAGCACAATACGGACGTTGGCGTCGCTGCGAGCAGCTGATGTGCTGTCTTCGGAAGTCGGGGCTACTTTCGTGACTGTATCTTCTGTGTGGTTTGCATGCAGTACAGTCTATCAGGACTAATGTACATGCTACCAAACAATCTTCAGCTTCTCTATGCTGTATTTGCAGGGTTTTCTTTGGTGACTTCCAATCTGGTTATGTTTGACTTAACTGCTTGGCCATCTAATTCTCGCTTACAGTAACTGTCTACAGTACATCATTCTGGTGGATGATGCAGTGCACAAAGGTCTTACGCCGAATCTGGTCCAGACAGCACAAGATCCTGTCAGCCGTGCATGAGGTCGATTCTGTTTCACCTACTAGTGTCGTTACTAATCTGTCGGTGATATTTAATGGGATGAGTTACCACTTGAAGATTACTGGTAGCCCGCGGCAATTATGACAACTGATTTCCAGCTATGTAACAATCTGTCTCTGTCATCCCACAAAACAAAGTTGGAAATTCGTGAATTGCCTGCAGATGTTCCCATGGTTAATTCCGTCAGACGAACGGGATTTTCATTTTTATGTATTACGCATCCTCGTTTCAATTTCGCTCCAACTCTAGTTCCAGTTGAATTCCAGCACCTTGCGGCGAGGTGCCCGATCGGTTCGAATTAAAAGAACCCTCAATAAAATTAGAGCGAGAACCCTATTTTAATACAGTAGCTAGGTCAGAAAAGCCTGGATTATATCTTTAGCCTTCAATCATCTTGTTAAAACTTACTCTTAGCAACTGTCCTCAGAAGGCATTCTTCCACAGTTTTGTGTTTCATCTTCCCTTTGCTGGACCAGTTTCTATCGGCGAACCTGAATAGTAGCCACGGCCTATATCTTTTTCGACATCTCTCGAAACCCAAATTTTTCTTGTGCTTTAAGAGAGGACGCACCACACTGTTTCGGCCCATGCTCACGCCCTATATGTCCCAGTTGTCCAAATGAACATCTAAAAACATGCTAAAGATGTCTCAGTGCTATGTCAATTTTTGTCAGATGATACCTATCGCTGGACACTTTTCTGAGTGATGCTTAGCAAATGCACTGAGAAAATAAAAACGCACTTTTATGTATCCTGGGGCCCTTCTAAAAGAGAATAACTCAACCCATTCTCTCGAAGACACGTCTTGGCTTCGCAGACTATGTTTGCATTCCACATTCACTGGTAGCACAAGTTGTCTTGCCTTCCCAACTGTTCTGTCAAGATGTGTTCTAGGTGCGCCCTTTTGGTAAACAGATCTAAATTCTCTAAGCCATAGGCTTTCGACGTAGATTCTAAGAAGACTCAGTCCTTGCAACTACTGAAACTTTACTCAGAACTTGCTTAGGGATGGTTCTTTGTCCATCACATAAAAACATCATCATCAAGTGCGAAACGTTTATTATTTAATCTCTGTTGGGTGGTTGGAAAACAAAGAACGGAGTATGTCTAGGAACATTTTGAGGCATCTCGGTGTGCACCATCCCGATTTCTGAAGCCCAGACCTCGAGATCCAGATTGAAAGTTTTGGACTACCAAACTTGCACGAAGGCCATTCTCTTTTTCATCAAGATTCATCGTTTTCAAAGATATTCACGCTTTGAATATTTCTCCTTGTTTTTAGCAGCATGCACATTTGGTCTATCGATTAAAACCTGCTCAACGACTCCCTATCTTTTGACCTACACTGGTGTACCATTGCTAGTTCATAATATAATCGCTTCATCAATAAAATGCGCGAGTTCCTCCAACGGAAAACGTTAGATGCTGAACCCAGTTATCCAGACGCCGGATATCATTTGATTCGCTGGTATCGAACCTTCAGCACCTTTCTCCATTTGCTTTAAACTCTAAATCCGAATAAATTGCACACTTTAATCAATTTTCCCTCTCCTGATATTTATAAACAATTCAGAGAATATGATACTTTTTGACATGTTGTTCAAATGGAAAGCGAAATCTGCAGGCAAATCATTTCCACTGGTGTGCGACTGGATTATCAGTGTCTCCATCAGTTTCTGGAGCGTTTAATAAACCTAACCGACGGAAGTGTATCGCAACAGCCAATCTGAAATGCTTTTATACGCAGGATACAGTGAAATCACAAACGCCAGTGGATTCTCGAAGCTCGGTTTTGTATGCTCTTTGCAACTTCAAACTGCAAAGTGCCGTTATAGGACTGGACGATAGTAGTCCCGAAATTGATAGTGGATGAAGAGGAAATAACGATTGTGGATCGTTTCACCTACCTCTGTAGCTGCGTGTACAACGATGGTAGCTCAGAAGTAGAGGTAAACACTCGTGTATCCAAGGCTTCGAGCGCCGTACACAAGACAGGAACACTTGTGGCGTCATCCTGATATGTCACCGAAGTTGGAAGGTCGTGTGTACTGTGCCGCAGTGCGCTCAGTTCTGTTGTATAATTACCAGCCGTGCGATTTACGTAAAGATGTTTGTCGGTTGAAGGTTTTCCATCATCAGTTTCAACATTGGACCGCTGGAATTGGATGGTATAACCGGATGAGTAATGTGGAACTCAGGAATCTAGTACTGGGTGCCGGCTCCTTGAATGCCTTATTTAAGCGCATGAAGCCTAACAGACTGCGCCGGTTGGTTCACGTGTTGAGTACGTCACACAGCTGTCTGCCATACCGTGACCCATTTCGTCTTCCTCCCAAAGAATGGAAGAAGCCACTTGGAGGTCGACAGATGACGTGGCAACGCAGGATGAGAAAATGTACAGCGAGCTTAGATAAAGTAGGTGTCACGTCCCCGTGGTTGGGGTCCGGAAGACCCGTGAACTGGCTGACTGGAAGCACCGAAGGCTATCGCAGTAAACCACGAGTAGTGGAGGCCGTTTTCACTCTCTATCGAATCAGGATAATTGGGTAGGTGCGTTTGTGCAGACAGATTGGATTCTGTATGCTGGCTACTAGGGCATGGTGATCTTTTTCCAACTGTCTAGGCCCACTTCCCGTTATCCTTGCATATTCACTCTTTCTATTTGAACATGTAATTGTAAAGCAAAGGCAGCGTTTGCTGAAGCTTGTCGTTTAACGCTGACCAATGAAGATAATGATCTTGAAGACGTACCTCTCGATCTTCAAAGAGTATTCGAATTAGATGCTGCTCAAAAAACGTTTTGTACTGTCGGAATGGCTTAATGCCAACATTTTGCTCTGGTGATAGGGTGAGATCGTCTAAACCCGAAGGAATTGAAGATCCTGTCCACTCTTTTGGTAACAGTCTGTTATTTCTGTGGTCGTGGTCGCCTTCCAGAAACGCTTTGCTCGGGACGGTGAGTAAGGCTATGGTAAAAGGGCATCACTAAGTTGCATGTCGATCATCTCCGGCTGGTAAATGGTTTGCACCAACTTCTAATTCCACTCTGTCATCTCTGATGTTCGCTGCTGCTCCTCACTGCTTTTCCAAGGCATTTACTCGGGCAGACGTAAACGGCGCCCTGTTGCATGTACCTGTCGATACCTCCAGGTCCGAAGAGCTCACTTAGAAACATCACTGGAGAATGGAGCAGCCTCAAAATCGTTTTACGACTGTCTTCGTCTTTACCAAATGTCACACGCTACCATTGTTACCTGACAGTCACACACAAGAAGTTGCTCATGAACACGCCAAAGCGTTTGTGGTGTAAGCATTTTGCGCCGTTGTCTTGCTCGGACACGATTTCCTTCAACAACACAAATGGGTGGAGCTCCTTTTCTACGGCGAGAAACCCACACTGTCCATCTATGGTCTTGCTACAATGCAGGTTGTACCTCAGTCTCGATTTCAGCACTTGAAACCAAACTGTAGGTTAATAGCCACAAAAGGCCGGTGGCATTCGGCACAAGACAAAATTATCCTTCCGAGTAGAAATCCACAAAATATTGAATGTAGGTTCTATTGGGCTTTCAAAGTGTTCTCAGTGAGTTCAAGTCTCAGTGAAATCCGGCGAACACCACAAAAAGCGCATGGTCATTCACTATAGTCGGACAATAAATAGATACACCTACCTAGGCGCTTATCTTTTTTAGAATGGACCAGTTGATCCAAAAGATCTCTCGGTTCAAAGTTTTCAGTGTGCTCGATCTAAAGAGCACTTACCACCAGTTTCCTATTGAAAACGAAAAAAATATACCGCGTTTAAAGCTTGTGGTAATGTAAACAATCTTGCGAATAACTTCTAACGTCACCGGCGGCGTCGCACGCTCCCATCCAACAATGAATAACATAAGCTATAAGGAACAAATATCCAGGATCTTCGCCTGTGTGGACAACTCCATTATCTGCATATGCGATTTCAAAGCAATTTCTGGAAGTACAGACGAAATACGGCTTAAAGTAAAATGAAGGCAAAAGTACGATTCCTAAGAAAACAATAAAAATTCTAGGGTTCGATTTCCCCAGCGGTCACATAAGACCTGATCCGGAAGGATTAAAAGCTCTCAAAGAGCTACCCCCTCCCCAAAGTCCCAATGTACAATAAATTGTCGTTGGGGTGTTTGCCTACTACTCTTGATGAATTTCACACTAGCCGGGTAAAATTAATCCACTTTTCACAAACCGCATACCTCCGTTGCTTGCAGACATCAGAGACTGTTTTGAATCGACGAAGAGAGAACTAGAAAAACAATTACGGTAATTACTGAGCCCGGTATACCCTTGTTGTCGAAACCAGTGCATTAGATATTGCGGTCGCGGCGACTGTTGATCAGAATGTATGCCATTCTACAGTAGAAAAATAGGCTTGCACCACCTCTGAGGCATTAAAAACCGGAGCCATTTCCGGATTGGTATTCACTTCCGGCTGGTGATAGACCAACGGTCGCTGGCGTTCATCTTCGACAACAGATCAAGGGGTAAGATAAAAGTGAGAAGATCGAGCGATGGCGCGTGAAACTATCTGCGCTTCAGCAACACATCGATTGCCCCCAAATAAAAGGTAACATAGTAGCTGATACCTTATCCAGATGTGCCTGTGCTTTCATTTTCGGCCGGCTCGATCTCTATCAAATTTATGCCTCTTTGTGTCACCTGGGGTCACTCACATGCTGCACTTTATTCGCGCTCGGGACCTTCCATTTTCTGTCCGGGAAGTAAAAGACTTGACTTCTCGCTGCCGAATGTGAGCACAGGTAAGGACAATTTCTCAAACTTCCACTGATCAAAGTAACGCAGCCTTTTGAGAGACTTAGCACAGACCTCAACGAACCACTCCCATCTTCCAATTACAATAAGTTTTTGTTAACAATCTTCCGTGAGTTCTCTCGCTTTCGTTTTGTCTTTCCTTGCTTTAGTATTTTTACTTGGATTATTACTGATTGCCTCACTCATTTGTTCACAATTTTTGGCTGGGGTTATATTAGTCAAATTTTTGCACAGCAAGTGTTAGAAAGGAGACATATATTCTGTAAGCACACGATCTCTGTCGTTCTCGACCTGAAAGCGACATTCGACGCAAAGGTTGAGTAAGCTTTAACGGACTAATTAATTGCATAAGCAGCTGAAAATAAAAGGAATAATCAAAGCATGAATGTCTTTCAAAACGGGGAATCCTGAAAGAATAGAGGACGGCCTTCGGGCTTGATTAACATACATATAAGCATCTAAACATCCTGCTATCACTAAATGAAGAGCTGGTGGTGCCTACTCGAATCTACACCGAGTTTTTAGTCACATGTTGAGCTGTGTACATTCGGGCATGAAATACAGCGTTTTATTCGAACGGACCTGGTGAGACTATTTGGCAGATCCACTCTACCTCCGGAGCGTTCAGACTCCCCAGTACGAGTAGCTTATCTGCTGATGCGCAGCGGACCCACTAAACATTTTCGGCTTGCAATTTTGTGAGAACGTACTAGACAAAGAACCGAAATACCACAAATCTTAATAATTCGACTCCGGTAGGTTATCCACGGAAAGTCAAAGTTTCATCAAAGTTAAACCACCGAACTGTGTGCATGCGAGAAGCCAACTTGGTAGTTGTTCGCCGGCAGGCGAACTTCATCTAGTTACATTTAAGAGTTTGTTGAAATTTAATTTTAATGATGTTCTATTTTGAATTATTGATGACTCAGTTTGCCAAATTCCGGTAGCTCTGAAACTTTCATCCACTTTTTATCGAACATGTTGGAACTCATTTTGCTAACAGAGAACACCTGGTGCATTACCAAATCAGAGGACCGTTATCTAAGCCCCACATTTAAATTTACGATTTTAAATTTTTCGAATGAAAATGTTTGATAGGTAATATGAAATCCAAATGCGAATGCTGGGACTTAAACATTTTGACTTTTAATTTGGTATGAAGGTTTTATGCCAGAATAAGCCATTTCCCTTAAGTAACTTAGCAATCCCTTGCTACTGCTTATCACGGTTTTTACAATTGTTCAACATCACGCATTGCACTATGCAATTCTGCTTCAGTTTTGCGCTTTCCACTAGGATCGTTTCCTTGTTTGTCGTTTAATTCCTACATGAATGTACTGTCTGTGAGTGAGTAGCTGTTCTCAGAGGAAGTTTACATAAACGAGGGCCCCTTATTGATAAAATCTGTCGCACCGGCAAGTTATGCGAAGGGCCTCTCGGTTGTCCACTGTTAACATCTCGCTGTTTTGGCTCATTAACGTTGTTAGACCGCCAAGTATGATTTTCAGCCGGATATGATAGGAGCCTTTGTACCCTCATCTGTAATAGCACATTATTGTGTATCATAACACATTGTTCACTATTTATGCTCATGGGGTGTTCCCATCTCTTTGCCGATATGAATGTTTTCGCCACCGCGGTGGTCGGCTGTTGCTCCCAAGGAGCCGCCGGAGACCATGGATCAACAAGGTTCCGCCTTGTAGCCCGGATCTGCTTGTGCAAAAGATAAGGACATGCCCTCGAGTAAAACAACCTTGATGATGGAGATGTCTGCTGTGTGAAACACGATGTCCTCGAAAAAGGGAGAGTCCTGTGCTCGAGTGGTTGCTCAGGGCAAAGTTGTCAGCTACTGGGCGGCTCTCTGGGTTGCTGATAAAAGAATGGCCACCATCCAAGTGATCAGTCGTGAATAAGGTGGGCACAAATACACCAAATAAGCGGTCGCGGCAGTGTTGTGAACGTGATGGTTTTCCAGTGGCAAGCATTCTCCCTAAAATATACCACAGGTGCCTGCTGGTTGCACTATGACGTGGATAGTGTTGCCTGTCAACAGTTTAAGGTAACCAGCCCTTGTGTTCCGCTGACTAGGAGAGGCGGATAAACATATCACCTGGCCGCCAGACCATCTGGAATGATTCTGCTGCAACTCGGGAAGCGCTTGGATGCGCAATGGCTAGAGGTGCATCGCACTGTGAACTGATTGGCCGAATAGTACAACAACTCACAATACATGCAGCTATGAATTTGACTGATATTTGTGCGAAAGTTCCTCATTCTTCACATATTCAAGAAAGTAACCTTCAAATTCACACAGCCATTTGTCCATTTTTGGATTCGTGTTGTTCCCGGCCTCACCAGATTCCCTAACGATTTTGGGTTCCACGGTCGGTTCTGCTGGAGATAGTGTCAGTGGAATAGTTCCTGTTGCTTATCCCTTGCGTTCTCTCTAATATACCATTTAAAGCTCAGTGAGGCCAATTGTGCCGTATGATGCAATTCATTATCCTCGACGGCTCTTAAAACTAACCCCCGTCAGTGAGCGCACATTGGTGCGTATGGGTCAACGAAGATGTTTATCAAGTTCACTAAAGACATCATCCATCAGTGTGTATTATACCAGGAAACTTCCAATCGAGACTCCATCTCCGTTATTTGTCTGACATTCATATCTGGTTCACTTGCAACGTTCTGCGGAATATGAGGCTGCGGTTTCTGGTTCTGCCGGCGTTGATATTACTGTCAGCTAAGGGGTCGTCACAACTAGGCTGTACCTTGACGTTGTTTGACGGCTTGCGTGCCTCCATGATTCAACGAGCTATACACGATGGCTTATCTTAAACCGAAGATCCAATCATGCCTGGAAAGTCAACGGGTAGAGGC
>LUCM01003407.1:0-19916 GCA_008360955.1 Fasciolopsis buskii
TCTTTTTATAGAAACATGTAACCTTGGGAAGATGGCTGCAGGTGGTGAGGCTAGGCTCGCTGTTTAACTCTGGTCGCTCAGTTGAACTGTGTATCGCTGGAAGTTTATTTGATCTACTCAGTCAGCGACATGGAAGAAATAACTGATAGTCTTCATCAGCGAACTGGCTCGTGTCGATACGTTCATTTTACTTTTCTGGGTCCAGGATATCTATCTTAGCGGTGGTTGAAGGTAATAAGTAATGTGGTCCATTGCGTCGCCAAGAGCGTTCTTACATTTAGGACGTTTCTTTTCCAGATGTAAACGATCTCAAATTTTATCTTATAAACTGCCTTGTGGATGAACTAAGTTTTATTTGACGAGGAAACGCTGCTGCTAGCTTTGGTCACGTGTCACTCCTCTGATAACTCACATCAAGTGCAACTTTATATAAATAACTATATATATATATATATATATATGCACTGGATTAAAAACAAACGATGCTGGAAACATGTTGATTGTCCATGTTGATGCTTGCACAGAGTCCAGCAAATGCGGACCAGGTGCGCTTTAGTCGCTAATGTGCATCGCTCTTATGTGCGCACCAGGTCTACAGTACCCGGATCTATATTTGCCCAATAGGCATAATATCCAGCAACAATTAGTCTCTGTAATAAGTACAACGCAACGAGTCAGGCTACAGCCAACTAAACCAACGGAATGCAAGACATTCTTGGTAAGCGACCAGTGCTCATTGATGTTTTGAGGTGGGAGCAATCCTAGCTTTTCAACCAGTGCAATTCGAAAGACTGATTGGCGAGTCGGATGAGATGGCTTGTCCCAGTCTAACCGACGTCGCACCATGCGTCTTGAGCGTCCACCAAAGCACGTGGGTAGCTTACGCATATTAACGCATGATCGGAGTCGAGGAGAATGCTCCAGTACGACCGGCTGTCTTGTAAACAGTCCCATCATTTATAGCTAATAGTGATGTGGTCGAATTGGGTCCACCGGTGGCTTGAAAAGGGCGGATACCAGTTGGCGTACAGCCACTTGAAACGTTTGAAGCTCTTACTGGCAAGAAATAATCGATGGCCGGAGCACAACCAGCAACCATCCCCCATTTTCAGAACGTCGGGTATCGAGACCAAAAGGGCCTCCTAGATCCGCCTCATTCGAGGACAGCCGACCTACTCGAGCATTCTTGTCTCCTGCTAACATCACGATGACCACCACCCCTCATTGTGCGTAAGAGGTCGTGAAGCTTTTGATAGAAAGTGTCCTTGACTGCATCTGGGCTGCATTCTGTGGGCGTGTATGCTTTGATAACAAATGAGTTGAGTCTGTCAAAGCAACAACTGTTTATTTCTCACAAACCTCTAAGTCTCACTACCCCCAGCAGAAGGTCGACTAGGATCCAGTCAAGTAGTTCAACTTCAGCCCCCCTCACTGAAAGCCACATCAAAACCAGCAACACCAAATCCGCAGCCTCGGGGTCCACAGAAAGGTGCAAATGAAACTTCACAGGACTGGATGGAGATGTCAGTCATATAACAGCCGGAGTCTTGAGTGCCAATCTCTTGTATGCAACACATCGATGGCTAGGGTCTCCAGTGTATGAGCTAACCACCCCTGTTGACCTACCTGACGAAGGTGTTGGGGAGGAGGTCTCATCACGAATTGCGAAAGCCAGAGCAACTTTCGCGAACCCGAGACACCTTTGGCACCATCATCACATCCGGCCTCCCTCCAAGTGGATGGTGTACAATATCATAGTTCGTAGTGTTCTTCACGATTGCGAGACCTAGACTCTCCGCGTTGGGGATGCCCGATGACTTTTTGTGTTCGACCGCCAATGTCTTCGAAGCATTGCTCACGTCTGGTGGGAACATCGCGTGAGCAATGACGAAGTGCGTCTCGTGTGTTTGATGCAAACAGTTGTCCCCTGACTAAGATAATCGCTCTGTGTTGCATTCAGTGACTTGGACACGTATTGCGTATGCCTACCCGTCATCTAACTTTTCCTGCTCTTTTTGCATGTGCTGGGCAAGGCTGGGAAAAGCGACGCAGCCGTCAGGCAATGACTTGACGTAGAGGTATGAAGAAGTAAGTTTCGGCTTTGGCTTCGATTAGGGCTTGCCGCCTCCCTGGTTGGGCCCCGAGAGATGAGAATTGTTTGTTGGAGGGGCCGAGAGATATGAATCAAAACCGAAGTCACTGCAATTTCTTTATGGCCTGTCTAAATAGATCGTCTTCCTTAGGTGAAAACCGAAAAGAATAAGAAATTACAAGATGTTTACTGTGAAAACACAAAAAGCAAGTAGTTTGCCGTGGTTTATTGTTCCCTCCCCTTTCATCCACTTTCTATTTTCATGTTATTGCATTGGCACTATGCTTATTTTCAAAACGGCCGTATATATATATATATATATATATATATATATAATGCTTAAAGCGGTGGCCCGTTGATTGATTCATGCGCCTCCTCTCAAAAATTCTTGCCGGGTCAGTGCAACAGGTGAAGATTCACTAGCCTTATTTAGTTGGCGGGCCACACTTTTATGGTTACAGTGCCACCAGCGGGTCGTTGTGGTACGTTTTAAGGAGAAAGCTTACCGGGCGAATACCTACGACATTCTTTACACTGCCGCTGCTTGTCCGCGGTCACCCATTCCGATGGCCTTTAGCCCGCATTACTTACGGTTACACACTCGGATGCTGGCCTTTCTTTTATGCACCGTTCAGGGAGGCCCCCGACTGCATGCGGCTCTGCCGTGAGGCGACAGCTTGTGCCAGTACTCGGGAAGGTGTCTTGGTTTCATTTTTCATTCATTCGTCAACTAGCGCTCGTGTTTGAAATCTACGATGGGTACCAGGCACCAAGTGCCGTGTGCCACATATAAGGTAAGCAACTGTAGGGTCTCTTCTTCAAATTACTGGATAGTTACTCAAAGTGCCTTGATAGGCCCTCATTTGAATTCATCCTGAAATCCAATGGTGTGTCATATGACTCACTAAGAAATCTTTCGTTTAGTGTTCTCCGGTTTTTCATTTAAACCGACAGTTTTTTCCTTCCTGCCAATGTTAGGTGTTGTCGTCGTGGATGAATTGCATCTAATAGGAGACGCCCATCGAGGATATCTACTCGAACTATTACTGACCAAGCTTTTGGTACATTCAAGGCGTGTTGCCAGAGATCCAGGTCATGGAAGTTCACAACGGGAAAGCCAGAAGACAGAAATTTTCTCTCCATGTGTTCAAACACTGTCCAGTCAGTCTTCGCGCCCTCAAAATGGTTTGCAAATAGTGGGCATGAGTGCTACTTTCCCAAATTTGAAGGTCTTAGGACAGTGGTTGGATGCTGCGGTTTATGTCACCACATATCGCCCCGTACCGTTGACGGAATTAGTTTTTTCATGTGATTCACGTGCGTCTTTGAATCAGACATATGTTATTCGAACCATTGAGGATCCTGAATTGTGGAATTCGTCGGAGCCTCTGGTTCAAAAAGTTGAGTAAGTTTTTATCGTGAAGCCTTTAGAAGTTGCGTCTATTAAATTTGATTCTGGATTGATTCAGTCATGTTAATGGATCATTCGGTACTGCCAGCTTAAGGCTCTGTGGCAGTAAATTGGCTTCCATGTTTTCGCACAAATTCCGGATGCATAAAAGGAAAATTCATCAACCTAGATTATACTCTGCAACAGGTAACGATACAGGCCATCATCATCAACGTTCAGCGCTTACCAGCAAGGCAAACCTCACTGACTACTACCTTTTCCCCAAGTTTACATGTTTCTGTAAAAAGAGAGGATACCCAAGGGGAACAGACAGTGGACCTACACAGGTGGGAGAAGATAATATGCCGCTATAGCCAACGTATCCAGGGCAGGTTAACTGCGCAAACGCACCTTCCCAATGATTCTGATATCATATAAAAAGACAAAAATCGCCACTGATCACGGCTCACTGTCTTATCCTTCAGTGCCTCCAGCCAGCTAGTTGACGAGTCTTTCGCACCCCAACCACGAAGACGTGAGACTCCTATATTACCTAAGTTGGCTGTAAATTTTTCCATCCCGCGTTGCCACGTCATCTGTTGCCCTTCACATGGCTTCTTCCACTTCGTGGGAGGAAAACAAAATAGGGCACGACATGGTAGACGAGTGTTCGCCATACGCAACACGTGACCTAACCAACGTAGTCTACAAAGCTTCATACGCTGAGATAAGGTATTCTCGAATTGGCACCTAATACTAGAATCCGAACATCTACACTACTCTCCCGGTCACTCCATGCAATCCTAGCGATACTATGTAGACATCAGGTGGTCGAAAACCTCTAACGGACGAACATCTCACACACGAATACTCCATGTCTCGCAACCGTACAACAGAACTGAACGCACTGCGGCACAGTACACACGATCTTTCAACTTCAGTGAAATATCAGGCCGACGCCACAAGCACTTCAGTCCAGCGTAAGCTGCCCGAGCCTTGGATATACACGCATTTATCTCTACTGCCGAGCTACCATCGTTCCACACGCAGCTACCAAGGTGGGTGAAACGGTTCACAATCATCAGTTCCTCTTCGCTCAGCACCAACTTCGGCGCTGCTGTCGTCCAGTCCCGTAACAGCACGTTGCACTTTGAAGGTGCAAAGCACATGCCAAACCGAGCAACCTTCCCCGAGAGTTTTTCTAGTGCCCGTTGTGCATGGTCCGCAGACTCGAACAGGCACACGACGTCGTCTGCATAATCTAGGTCACACAGCTTCCCTCCACTTCCCAGTTCGACCCCTACATCTCGGAGATCTCCTAAAGCATCTCCCATCACCTCGTCCATGACGAAGTTGAACAGGAATGAAGAGATGGGACACCCTTGTCGAACGCCGCTAGTCGTTCCGAATGAACATGATAGTTCACCGTATACCCTCACGCGACCATAGGTATGCGATTACAATGGACGCAATAGGCTCACGAACTTCCCTGGCATACCCTTCCGATGGAGAGCACTGAATAGTGTTGTCCGATTCACTGAGTCGAACGCAATTTTCAAGTAGAGAAAGACTACGAGAGTAGGGCGGCGGTGAAGGTTGTGCGTTTCGACGATTTAGCGAAGAGTGAATATCTGGTCGACGCAAACTTGACTTGGCCGAAATCCGACCTGTTGTTCGCGGATATTACTCTCGCGAATCGGTGTCAAATTGCACAGCATGATCGAAACCAACACTTTACTAACTGTCAGATGTCACCTTATCCCGGAAACCCTTGCGAGATCCATTGTCTTCGATGAACGCTGGATCTAGGACCACAGGCGAAATCTGCTGACAAATGCGTAGCCTGCTTAATTTGATTCCACTGCTCGTCGAAGGTCTTAGTTCCTCGGATAGTTTCTGTTCGTAGCTGTTGAGAACAGCCGAATCAGACAAAAAATCGACAGTCAATCGGGTTCGTGGCCTGCGTCGATAGCCATTCAGCTGCAGTAAAAATTTCATTATAACTGACGCATGGTCCGATTCGACGTGCGTGGTCCAGTGTGATCAACGGTTCTGGATCCAGTCTAGAAGGGCTGCAGCGTCAGTTGGCGAGAAGCCTCAAGAATGGCCGCGAGAACTGGTGGGTTAGGGCAGCTGAGGACTTGGAAGTAGCATCCGGTTCAGGTAACAATTAACAGACTGTTTAAGCCTATACGCGACAGCGGTGGTCGGCGAACTTCGGTTAGTGAAGTCGTGTGCGATAAGACTGGAGAGCTCATCCATGGTAGACAGGAAAGACTGGACAGTTGGGCAGAGCACTTCATGGATCAGTTTAGCTAGCCACACGCTAACGTATTTAGTCCAACGCCTGCAGCTGCGAATCCTTGATCCTCCGACGGAAGTGGAAGTGGAGTCGAATATTCGGCTTCTGAAGAGGAGGAAAGCAGCCAGTCCCGACAACCTTCCTCCAGTTCTTATCAAACTGGGTGGGGAGGCTCTGGTGAAATCACTCACATCCTTGCTTCGTGATATTTGGAACGAGGAGCGTATCCCGCTATCGTGGTTCTAGTCACCGATTGTACCCATTATCAAGAAGGGTACACGGAGTGACTGCAGCAATCATCGTAAGATCAGTTTACATCTTACAGTTAGTAAAGTGTTGGTTTCGATAATGCTGTGCCGTTTGACACCGATTCGCGAGAGTAATATCCGCGAACAACAGGTCGGATTTCGGCCAAGTCAAGTTTGCGTCGAGCAGATATTCACTCTTCGCTAAATCGTCGAAACGCGCAACATTCACCGCCGCCCCACGATCGTAGTCTTTCTCTAGTTGAAAATTGCCGTTTGCCGGTTTCACATATAAGCCTAAATCCTCTTTGGCTGTTACTTCCATCTCTTCGGCTACCTTAACCCACCTGTTTAAACGGCCATTCTTTTGGCTTATTGTCAATTGATGCTACAGCCGTCGATGTGTCTTATTCATCTCCTCTCAGTTAGAGAGCTGCTATTTTCGCTCCATTAGGCTCAGCGAACCTTGCGAGATCCAGTGTCTTTGATGAACGCCAGGTCTAGGACCACAGGCGAAACGTGCTGCCACATGCACTGCTTCCTTGATTTGGTCCCAGCGCTCCTCTCTATTAGTGCTCGTCGAAGTCCATAGTTCGTCAGATAGTCTCTGTTCATAGTTTCTGCGAGCAGCCGAACGAGTCAGACGTCCAATGGCCAACCAGGCTTGCGCTCTGCGTCGATGACCGTCGAGTTGCAGTGAAAATTGCTTTCAAACCAACACATCGTCCGATTCGACATACGTAGTCCAGTACAATCTACAGTTCTGGATAGAACCGCGCAAGCGCAAGCTTACGGCGATATGGTTGATATGATTCAGACTACCAGACAAGTTAGAGCAGCACATCGCTGTACGACGAGAACTGTCGAGCTAGACGAGAATAAATAATTGTCTACTCAAAATTGAAAAAGCCTATCCTCGTTTTTTGTTCATTGAGTAGGCAAGGAGCAACGCCCACCTAAGCAGGCTTCACTCTTCTTATATAAACGTGTAACTCTGGGGAACGGCAGCGGTCAGTGAGGCTTGCCTTGCTGTTTAACGCCGAACGATGATGATGATGATAAAGCAGGCTTCCGATGCAACAAATTTTCCAACTTGTGCATTGAAATCACTTACTAACACTACAATGTCAAAATCTTTGCTCGTCTTTTTGCTTGTCAGTGCTGCAGGCTGTTGGGAGCGTATGCCGAGGTGAAAAAATATGCCGCACTTAACAGGACTATCCTTCCGGACGTCGACTGATCCCTGCGGTCTCACGGCGCACAGTCGACTGTTAACCGGGATCCAGTGTAAAGGGACCAGTTCAGCCTTCTCACTTGAGACTATTCCTACACCACGTTGACCCACATCTTGAGGTGCTTCGTCTCCTGAAATGAGCAGGAAATATCTTGACGAGGCATTAGGAGCTGTTAGTTGAACTACACTGGCCAAATCTTGTATTCGGCTCTCATTGACGTAGCGAGCATCAATCGAAAGTGAGTTCCACTGTCAAAGCTAAACACGCCTGTTGTTTAGCCTGCATTAGAATGCACACATTGAATGAACCGAGATTCAGACACTGACGAGGCTTGAGAAAATGTGAACTATCAAGCTGAAAACCACTTATTACACCATTTGACAGTGAATCGTTGTGAGTATCGGGCATGTCATCGATGAGGATATTATGGGCAGGCAGAACGGGCGAAGATTTGGTTGGGGACAGAAGAGACAGGTTGAATAAAAGAGGAGGAACTCTGAGCAGTAGCATACTTATAACTGCCCACCCCACTAGATGCAATGGGCAGCGTGTTCCTGATTATCCTATGCGACGACCGATACAGTATGGGATTATTTGTAGGCGTGTTAGTCATGCGGATTGATGAACGGGTACTGCTAGGAGGTGCAGCCACTAAGCAGAAGAACGATTGGGGTTCTCAGCCAAAGCTTTCGGTTGTAACAAGAACCTGACCACGAAGCAACGAGGTATGGGTGATTGGAAGCCCATCTACTTGAATCAGTTATTCTTCCACTCGTTTTTCTGACTGGGCTACTAACTTATCAACCCCGACCGGGAGGACCAGGAGACTACTTAGTCAGGCCTCTACCCAATGACGTTTCGGGCGTCATTGGATCTTCGGCTAGAGATAACCCTTCCAGTCTAGCTAGTTGGGTCATAGAGGCATGCAAGCTTTCACAATATATTAGGTGCTTTTATTCAAATCGCATTTCAGTTTTAAGCCGCACGATGTCATCTCTCTGCTATGGAAATTGGCAAATCTCCGCCCTTTATTACGCGATATATTTTGAGATTTACGACGTTCACTTTCGTTCCTTAAGGGTAGTGTACTTTAGGCTTTTCCGCTCCCCGTTCGTTATAGTCCTTAGATTAACTCACGCATATCGTTTATTGAGGAATTACGATTGTCTGTTATTGCAGATACCTGGAACCTATACCTGCACCAAAGCTGGATACCCAACTTTCAGCAGAGACTCACTTGAACGCCGTGGATGAAGACGGAGTGTTTGGTTTATGCATAGATACAATGCTGGCCGGTCATGGTGTTTTGGTATTCTGTCCTACAAAACAGTGGTGTGAACAACTAGCGGATAGTATGGCGCGACACGTAAGTGCTTTTTATTTGTTCTTCTCACGGTACTGTTCTTAGAACTAGCACCATAATTGCAATGTTGATTATCTTCTGCCCTTGGTTTTTGTTTCAGGAAAATAGAGATTTTTTAGACAGTTATTTGTATTACTCTGGCCGGCTTGCAGTCAGCCGCGGTATCAGCAACCGTCAGGAAAAACCATTTTCCTGTTTGACAAACATTGCAGTTGGAGACGTTACATTAAATTCGCAGTCCAGACAGCGGAAAAATTGTTTGCTTGAATACAGCTGATGCTTTTGGCCGTTATTTATGCTATTGCTGTGTTTGATTGTGGGAAATTAGCTACCATCATTAATGCTCTCACTTCTGCAGTGATATTTTGGTGATAATAAAAATGAACATTTAACGTAACCAGTGACTGTTGATTACCTCAGATTTTCCAGCTGACGAAAACATACTTTTCTGGTCAAAGTGGTCCATTTGATGAAGGGATACAAGCTGAAACAATCGGAAGTCGTTTAGGTGTGCACCTGAACAGAGAGGGCTTAATGCAGTGTGTAGAGCAGCTCCGACGATGTCCCGCAGGTCTCGACCCAGCCTTGACTCGATGCTTGGGATTCGCTGTGGCATTTCATCATGCCGGTAAGTCGTATTAAAAAATGTTTTAACCTAGTGTACTTTAATTGTGACTACTATTGTCTATCAATGAAAAAAACGAAATTCCCCTTAGAAGCATTCGGCCGGTTTTGCGGTTATCACCGCTCATCGGGTGTACATACCCAGTGCTTTCCTGTTCAGTCCCTCTTTATACTTGTATACTCCGATATTGATTTTTGCACCAGAATTTCATTTGAGCCACTTCGAGTGCGCATTGCTAATGAGTGCATTTATGAACCACAGCGGTTATTTCTAGGCAGTTCTCTCCGGTTAGTCACTGCTACCGCTTCCGTATACGATGCCACCTACAATAAAAACCGAAAACTGAAGATCGTTTTTCCGCTTTCTAAAGGTTCCGTAGTAAGCTTACCGTCTGTCAGTTGTTTTAGTTTCACAGCCATTGACCTTGCACCAAAGTGTTCTGGTTTTGTCTGCTGCCTCACAGTACCATCTACTCGAAAGCAAAAAAGAGAACGGAAAATAGTGGACGGCTAACTGTAAATAATAAATGGAGTCCAAATAAAAGAAAACAGATTTCAAAGGGAAGAAAACCACTACCTCCGGCATTGAGCCAAGATCGCCTGTTATCTCTAACCATCACTTGGGAGATCTCATGTACCCCAACCCGGCAGTCTAATTGAGCCTACATGAGCTGGTCCATTGGTCGAGGCTTTCATAAAATTTGCATCGGACAATCGGCTTGTCACCGCGATCCACCTTGCACTCATTGCCTGTCTCATCAGTGTACAGTGAGAGAGTCGTTGTGTGGGCATGCCTAAAACATGCTCCGACAATCTTAACTTATTCAGATTCGGTGCATGGGGCTCAATACTTTTTCTCTAGCTTCTAAGTTACTGACAAAATTCTCCCACCATATTCTACTATCCATGCACGTACCTAATGAATTAAACAGTATTAACTTTTCTGCTTTTGGTTGAGATCACAAACTTGATGTGCGTTTTGTTCTTAGTTTTTTTTGTGATTTTGTTTGCAGACACAATGCTTGAAAAACGAGAGAAATCACGGTTGCAAACAAATAGATAAAGGTCTGCTACTTGTTTCAAGCTGGAATTAGTCTGTTGAGATGTGTGTATTTTGATTGGACCGTATAAATGGTTTATTTCCCATCCATTAGGGGGAACAGAAATGCAAAGTATAAGTTAGGACATTCCTAAATATATTAATTACTCACACACCGCTACCTTTCATTTCTGTTAGCGACAATGTACGCTCTAATATTGATAGGTTAGATTGGCACGATCTCAGTTTAACTTTGAAAATTTCTCCAAACTACATAATTATTAAGCATCTCTGGTGTCCAGAGGAGACTACCATAGACTCACGTTAAGTACGACGAAGTCTCGTTATCGTGATCGGAATAATCATAGTCAATTCCTTCTTTATGAAATTATCTTGATGGCAAGATAGATGCAAACAACTCAAATAGTATTTCCAGTCTTTCGTTGTTTCAATAGTTGATACATTAAAAATAGTCGTTACGAAACTCCGTGTTTTAATTGCCTTGTGTCATAGTGTAGGTACTACGGGTCATTGGTTTACCTTAAAGCTTGATTTAAAACCCGGCACCAGCCTTCTAGGCTACGACGTTTTGTTGCTAAATTGCGGAAACTATTGTTTGATTGGTCTTCTTCCTTCCATGTCTCTTGTAAACTGTGCCGGACCCTCAGAATGTGGCAACTGAAGTCTGCATTCGCAAAAGTGATGTAGGATTATCTATCCAGATCTTTTTGTCGAGTGCACACTGTAAATCTAAATCCTCCGAGGATGTTGTTTCAGTCTGGGATCACTCATTGCTAAATAAATTGCTAATTTACTTTTGGTTTCCGGCGTATGCGCTAGCTCAGGTTTTTGTTCAGTAATCTAAAGTTGTGTGCTATCTGTCTGAAATTCACGAAAACAAAGGGAACATGAACCGATGCATTGGAATTTACAGTCAAAGCCAATGTAACGACAAACAGTCTAGATTGGTCACCACATCCGCTGCCCACACACAGTGATATGCTTTCGTATAATCGCAAATAATTTGAAATAATTCCCGAAAATAGCTTGTTTGCTTTGAGGTACACTTATGCTGCGTGTTTTTGTTTCCACTTACAGTGAATTTGTACACAGCAGATTTCGTTTTTTCCTATGCTACATAAAATTCAGGTCTAACGATTGAAGAGCGAGAGATTGTTGAAAACGGTTTCCGCTTGGGTTTCATTCGTGTGTTGGTAGCAACTTCTACGCTTAGTTCCGGTGTGAATTTGCCCGCCCGTCGCGTAATCATTCGTACACCTTTGTTTCACGGTCAGATAATAGACTATTTGACGTATAAACAAATGGCTGGCCGCGCAGGTCGCAAGGGTGTGGATACGTCTGGTAGGTTCCAGTTTTCTTTTAATCCGCAAATGTCAGTGTTGCTGTTTTTGCAGTGGTTTAGAGAAATACCACACTTATTCTACTCATGTTCGCGTCCATTGTCTGAAAAACGGATACTCAGGGCATAGACATTCGATAGTTGATAACTTCTCTGGAAGAGGTTAGATTTAGTACTGCTTCGTTGTCTGTCATACTTGGCTTATCGAAATCATTCCACCTGCTATTCGGAATCTCACAATTAAAGTCTTTGGTTTTCTTTAACAGCGTTACACGCTTTATTGGTAATGGGTTTTGATACACTGGGTTGGTACAGGGAAGCAGGGTAAAGTAGCAACCTCATTAGTTTTATACGAGTCACTTGTTAATGACGTAAACGGCAGTGCTGCCTATATGATTGCTATCCTCCTCCAAAAAGAAATCAAAGAGATAATAATAGTCTTCAAGTGGGTTTGTTCTCTCCAAGGAATCGTATTGCTGATTTTTCAAGTCTCTCTCGTTGCGACATCCGTTATCGATCAATAGCCGGCACTGAAAGCGGTCATGCTGTACGGCTGTTGCTAACTGAAGGTGTCCGAAGACTGTCTATGTTTGAACATAGGTGTATTCGGAATGTTTATAGCACATGGTGTGTAGATTTAGTTAGTAATTCTGGGGTTGGATGTAGGGTATTGGGTCGCAAACCTCAATCACATGACGAGACACCAAATGTGAATGGATTGAAGTGTTTGGTACTTGTATTGCGCATGCTCGTGAGTCGACTCCTTTGGTGTACGTCATTCTCTGAGACACAATGGCTAGAAGATGGCTCAAGGCAGCAAAAAGGCATGGGGATTCCAACCATTGGACTATCCCAAGTAGGCCGAATTATAATACAGGGTTGGGCGCCATGTGGTCTCTGTGATGATAGAAAACTTAAAGGGATATGGCTAGATGTCACTGTCAGCTACGTTCTTGCGTACGGAATGTTTCTGATTTTCTATTCTTCCGACTTGTGATCTTGCTATAATTTTTCACTAATATTTGTTAGTGCGAGTTAGCAACCAGACTAAACCATATTAGTGTAGGGCTTATTGTTGTAAAAGCTGGAAATGAACTGACGTCGCAATTGGGTTTGCCAGCAGTTGTGTTGGTGAAGCAGTGCAGTGACCACTTTCTAGCCATCCCGTCAAGCGTCATCTCTAGCGTTCGTTTCTGCTGATTAGGAAGTTTGCATGCATGGTTGTGTTTATTAGCAGATATTTTGGTGATGCGGATACATCATCTGCAGCTGCTCCCCGACGAAGTTGTATAGCGATAGATATTCCATGTTCCTAAAGGTGGAGTTGAAACATTTGTTGACTGTTTCGGAAGAGTATCGGGATTTTTACCCTGTGTTCAGAATCAAGTACTAGAAATTTTGTTGAACTAGACTCAAAAGTTGCCGTTCGCTTAGTTTTCCCCCCGAAGACAGTCAGATGGACTTTGTCTACCCCTCTTCTTGATCGAGTCCAACAAAAGGCCATTCGGCTGATCGACAACCCTTCCCTAACATCTTTGCGGTCGCTGCCCCGTCGTCGGGCTACTATTTTGGTCTTTGTTTTTGGTGCTTGTCTCAATAGTTCCTCTTCCTCTAGTGTTTTCCCGTCTCAGGTAGCTGGTTTCATCAAGTTTGTGTTAGTAGGTTTCGTATTTCTGCCTTGTAATCTTTCTTCCACCAGATTTCATAACTATGGGACACCTTCCCATTTTCTGCATTCCAACGTACTTGCAATCTTTCTGTCTTCAAAAGTGGCATAAATAAACTGGATGTTGGGTTAATATACCTCCACTTTCCCCTTTTGCAACACGCCATTTTACCTTGAGGTTTACCCCTTACACTGTATTTCGCTTTATGTATGGTAAAAAAACAGGGTTATTAACCTGTTAACAGGAGTGTGGATGTGCTACAATCAAGTCAGTACTAAGCCACGTGCTACGCATTCTTCTGCATTGTAACTTGTTTCATAATTTGCTCGATGAGCCCGAGGTTGATTGGGTAATGTTATGCCAACAGTGAATCAAGACGTTGGCGTCGATGCTTACCAGTTTTTTCTTTGCAATTCCTCAAGTGTGAACACTGAGACCCACGGCATGGCTTATTGTAACCTATTGTGATTCTACGCCACTCCAGATTTCTTGGCCAAGGTGGGCCCTAGCAGCCATGAAGTAGGCCGCTTGTACTGCACCCATGTATGGTTTCAAACCTTGCTGGGTGCATATTAGAGTCGCATTGTTGTCATTAAATTGCTGTCACTCTCATTCACTTACTTTTCAATCCTTCACATCAGTTATTTCGGTCTATGATTTGCACGTTACTACGTTTCTATCATTGATCAAATAGGCTTAAGTAAAATCGCGAGGCTTCCTCAGGTGGCTTGGGAATTCGAAAGTACCCTTTTTCATCTAGTTATGGAGAACAGTGACGGAAATCATTCGAAGACCTGCAAGTCGTCATCATCAGAAGGTAAGATAGCAGGAGCAAAACGCGAATTTCACGAAGTGAACTAACACCACGAATGAAACGCATATGAACTGCGACAGTGAGAATGTGAGACAAATAAAAGGCACGTTATCTGGCGCCGAGGGAGGTATTTAGACCTTCAGTAATGACAACGCATACCGGAAAACGAAAAATTTCGTCCAACGACCCTGACCCGACTTTGTGTGCTAACTTTCCTAATGACGTGTACGATGTCGGTCCAGTGAATAGTTCGGTTACTTTTTCAAAACAAACGTGCCTCAGTATTGATTGCTATCTCACGACAGGTTAGAAAGATGAAGAATTACATGGAAGCATAAAAATTTCAGGTGCTAAGACGCCATTGACTGTGTTGTCTTCAACCCTTCCATTCTGGGGTACATGAAACCCCATTCCATGGACGAGCTGAGTTTTCAACAGCCAGCCCGTTACTTCGGATTTTTGTGCCTTCTCGCCAAGTTATCCACTGAGTGATTCGACCCACCTTCCAACCACCAAAATGAGACTACCCCTTGACTTCGTCTGCCCGTTCGCATCTGCGGACCATGCACAACGTGCACTAGACAAACTCTCGGGGAAGGTTGCTCGGTTTGGCATGTGCTTTGCACCTTCAAAGTGCAATGTGCTGTTACGGGACTGGACGACAGCAGCGCCGAAGTTGGTGCTGAGCGAAGAGGAACTGATGATTGTGAACCGTTTCACCTACCTTGGTAGTTGCGTGTCCAACGATGGTAGCTCAGCAGTGGAGGTAAGTATGTGTATATCCAAGGCTCGGGCAGCTTACGCTGAACTGAAGTGCTTGTGGCGTCGGCCTGATATTTCACTGAAGTTGAAAGATCGTGTGTACTGTGCCGCAGTGCGTTCAGTTCTGTTGTACGGTTGCGAGACATGGAGTATTCGTGTGTGAGATGTTCGTCAGTTAGAGGTTTTCGACCACCTGATGTCTACATAGTATCGCTAGGATTGGATGGAGTGACCGGGAGAGTAGTGTAGATGTTCGGATTCTAGTATTAGGTGCCAATTCGAGAATACCTTATCTCAGCGTATGAAGCTTTGTAGACTACGCTGGTTAGGTCACGTGTTGCGTATGGCGAACACTCATCTACCATGTCGTGCCCTATTTTGTTTTCCTCCCACGAAGTGGAAGAAGCCATGTGAAGGGCAACAGATGACGTGGCAACGCGGGATGGAAAAATTTACAGCCAACTTAGGTAATATAGGAGTCTCACGTCTTCGTGGTTGGGGTGCGAAAGACTCGTCAACTAGCTGGCTGGAGGCACTGAAGGATAAGACAGTGAGCCATGATCAGTGTCGATCGTGTTATCATTTTCTATTGAGTCAGAATGATTGAAAGAGTGCATTTGTGCGGTTAGACTGTGTTCCCTGTGTCGGATACAACAGCGTCTTTTCTTTTCCCCTCTGTGAAGGTCCACTGTCTGTTCCCCTTGGATATTCACTCTTTTTATAGAAACATGTAACCTTGGGGAAAAGACAGCGGTGGGTGAGGCTTGCCTTGCTGTTTAACACTGAGCCGTGTTTATGATGCGTCGGCGGTCAGCCTACATTTAGGCATACCTTGCGCCGATTCGCAATGCGACCCAACCATTTTAACTTGTTTAGATGCAATCCTTCTGAAGATTGGTACTTAGGCCGTAGCATCTTGCGCTTAAGCTCAAGTTCGCCAATGTAACTTACATTGTTGTGGTCGATAAAAATTAGCAGTTCATCGGCTTGTCACTACCTGACCTAGTGAGACCTTACGCGGCTCCAAGTCCCTCTGAGTTCTAGTATCACTTTTTCTGTTCACATCTTTCCCAGTGTTTTGGCCTTAGTGGCTATGAGCACGTACCTTCCATTATGCTCGTACGTTGAGAATGTTACATGGAAGTCTTATCAATGCTGCGAAGACAGTGGTGGTCAAACACCGATAATCCTCTCGTCTGCTCACAGAGGTCCATGGCCCTTTCTGTATGCGCGAAGACACTTAATGTTACAAACGGCCACTTTTTGGGATGTAATTGCCAAACCAAAAAATCTATGCAGTTCCGGCTACAATATTAAGGTTGCGTCGCCAGCCAACCCGGTCCTACAGCGGCATTTAATATTTAGTTTTGAAACTTGACCAAATTAAAATCATAGTTGAGGAGTTCAAAGATTACTTGAAAAATTACTGCACTCGGAAGCACACCACTGTCCGTTTGTTCTAAGTCGGATTGTTTGTTTTCTGAAGAAATAACAACATTACTGCATTAGGACAGGGCCGTTCGCACAATTCTTTCATCCACAAAGTTTAAGAGAAAGGATGCGAAGCAAGCTGTGACAAACACCATTTCCTGTGGGGATCTGGAGTAACAGCTCCTCACGGTCGAAAAATCGGCTTTGCTGTTGGTAAACCTCAAAGACTACTACATACATACCAGTAAATCACAGCTCTTCGTATTCTTTTAATCCGAGTATCTTCTTTATTTGCGAAAAGGTTTTGTTGCGGTTCTTGATGCCGTTCTTTCGTGCTGCTGTTAATTCGAATTCCGCTTGAAGCTTGATTGTCAATCATTTTAGTCCCTTGCAAAAGCGATATCCGCAATTTCCACTCTTCCAGCTTCCCTGCCGTCCGCAGTTCCTCCGGCTCTCTAGTGTGCGACTCACTCGACAAAGTTGAAGGTTTTGCCTCCGGGTTTACCTGAAGGTCCATTATCCCTGTCAGCCTTACTTCCCCGCCTTTCTTTCAGTCACGCCTTTCTTCTCTTTATAACTCTCAGGAAGATACGTCAAGTTCTTTTTAATCTGAGCGTTTCTAAACCTCACGGTCCCGGGGGTATTTCACCCATCGTCCTAAAAACGTGTGCTCCAGTTATCCCTTATAATACACGGTTTCCTCGCTGTCCTAACCGAAGTACTCTCCCCTCCACGAAATAATGCAATTATTTTTTCCAATCACAAATCATTGAGACCTTTCTGATCCCAGTAACTGTTCTCCCATCACTCTCAAAGGTTCGCTGAATGACCGCCTATATAGATTTTCTTCGCGTCCTTCTGCAGGCAATCTATTAGCTGTCATCTCGCATTCCTGATTGGGTGCTCTCAATGACCACGGAGGAATCCAACTGGTCTCGTTCGACATCTCCAAGGCCCTCGGTTGAATTTGGTACAAAGATCTGCTGTCAAAATTGTCTTCGAGTTGTATCCGATTCTCGCGCCGTGGATGTCATATTTTCTCAGTAGGTGGACCATATCTGTCCTGATCGATGGGGTTCTGCCTCAGCCGTTTTATATGAATGCTGGCGTTCCCCAAAGTTCCATACCTGCGCCCATCCTTCTTCCATTTCTTAGTGATCTTATATCAACCTCCGATCTTGTTCACTGGTTTTTTCCGATGCTGCCACTTTCCGTAGCTATCTTTCTTACTCAAATGCTCACCAAGCTACCATCAGTATCGATCATGATCATACTCTTTCCCGATCTCGAACGAATCTCTGTTTTAAGCTTTACAAACCATGTCTCTGAGTCCTCCAAAAACTTCTCTCCTTTATGTTTTACTCAAACATTAATCTCAGTTAAATTTTAACTCGACATCGGTTCATTCCAGTGAATCACCTCAATTAGTGCAATTGTCTTGTGCTGCGCACGAGACTACACCTTGACGTGGTGTGACGGCTTGCGTGCCTCCATGATCCAACGAGCTATACAGGATGGCTTATCTCAAGCCGAAGATCCAATCATGCCTGGAAGGTCAATGGGCAGAGGCCTGACGAGGTAGTCCCCTGGTCCTCCAAGTTGGGGGTTGATCTGAGTTAGCAGCTCAGTCGTAAAAACGAGTGGAAGACTAATTGATCCAAGTAGATGGGCGCCCACTCAGCTGTACTCCGCTGCCTTGCGGTCAGGTTCTTGTCAGAACCAAAGGCTTTGGTTGAAAACCCTAATCGTTCTTCTGCTTAGCGGCTGGACTCCCTAGCAGTACCCGTCCATTATTCCCCATAAGTTACACGCCTACAAATAATCCCATACTGCATCGGTCGTCGCGCAGGATAATCAGAACCGCGATACCCATTGCGTCGAGCGGGGTGGGTAGTGATAAGTATGCTACTGCTCAGAGTTCCTCCTCTTTTATTCAACCTGTCCCTTCTGTCCCCAACCAAATCTTCGCCCGTTCTGCCTGCCCATAATGTACTCATCGATGACATGCCCGATTTACTGTCAAATGGTGTAGTAGATGGTTTCCAGTCTGTTAGCTCACATTTTCTGAAGCCTCGTCAGCCTCTGAATCTGGGTTCCGTCAATGTGCGCACTTTAATGCAGGCTGGCCAACAGGCGTGTTTGGCTCTGACAGTGGACTCACTTTCGATTGATGTCTGCTGTGTGAGTGAAACACGAATTCAGGATTCGAGTAGAGTAATTCAACTAACTGCGCCAAACGTCTCGTCTAGATAATTTTTTCGCACTTCAGGAGACGAAGCAGCTCAAGCTGTGGGTCAACGTGGTGTAGGAATCGTCTTGAGTGAGAAGACTGAAGCAGCCCTCCTAGAATGGATCCCAGTCAACAGTCGCTTGTGTGCCATGAGACTTCAGGGATCAGTTGGCGTCCGAAAGGATGGTAGTGTTAAGCGTAGTTTATTTGTTATCTCGGCATACGCTCCCACAGACTGCAGCACTGATATGGAGAAAGACGAATTTTACGATAACCTCGTCACTCTTGTTCGGAAGAGCAAGCGCTCTGACATTGTAGTGGTAGCAGGTGACTTTAATGCACAAGTTGGAAAACCGAGTGCATCGGAGTCCTGTTTAGGTGGGCGATGCGCCTTGCCTGCACAGCGAACAGACAGCGGAGAAAGACTTCTTCAATTCTGTGTGGATAATCATTTATTCCTATCTAGTACAAATTTCCGACACAGTTCGCGTCGCACAGCGACGTGGCGTTCTAACTCGACAAGTACACTGAGTCAGATTGACCATATCGCAGTTAGCTACCGTTGGCGCGGTTCTGTCCAGAACTGTAGATCATACTGGATCACGTACGTCGAATCGGACCATCCGTTAAGTTTAATGCGATTTTTGCTGCAGCTGAATGGCCATCAACGCAGGCCACAAATCCGATTGGCTGTCGAACGTCTGTCTGATTCGGCTGTTCGCAACAGCTACGAACAGAAACTGTCCGAGGAACTAAGAACTGTGACCAATAGCAATGTGGACAATCAGTGGGATCAAATTAAGCAGGCGATGCATTTGGCAGCGAATTTCGCCTGCGGTCCCAGATCTAGTGTTCATCAAAAACACTGGATCTCTCAAGCGTCGCTAATTCTAATGGAGCAAAAACGCGAGCTGCCTAACTGCAAGGAAATGAATAAGATGTGTCGACAATTGCAGCGTCAGTTGACGATAAGCCTTAAGAATGATCGTGAAAACTGGTGGTTAAGGTAGCTGAAGAGATGGAAGTGGCGTCCGCTTCAGGTAACAGTCAAAGATTGTTTAAGCTTATACGTGACAGCGGTGGTCGGCGAACTTCGGTTAATAAAGTCGTGTGCGATAGGACTGGAGAGCTCATCCATGGTAGACAGGAAAGACTGCATCGTTGGGCAGAACATTTCAGGGATCAGTTTAACTGGCCATACGCTATCGTATCTAGTCCGACGCCTGGAGCTGTGAATCCTTGGGAGGTGTCACTTGATCCCCCAACGGAAGTGGAAGTGGAGTCGAATATTCGGCTTCTGAAGGGGAGAAAAGCTGCCGGTCCCGACGAACTTCCCCCAGTTCTTTTCAAATTGGGTGGAGA
>LUCM01003407.1:21011-43682 GCA_008360955.1 Fasciolopsis buskii
TACGATGGGTGGGTCACGTGTTGCGTATGACGAACACTCGTCTACCATACCGTGCCTTGTTTTGTGTTCCTCCTAAGGAATGGAAGAAGCCATGTGGAGGCCAACAGATGATGTGGCAACGTGGGATGAGAAAGTGTACAGCGAAGTTAGGTAAAGTAGATGTCTCACGCCTTCGTGGTTGGGGTCCGAAAGACTTGTCGACTTGCTGGCTGGAGGCACTGAAGGATATGACATTGAACCGTGAACAGCGGCGATCGTGCTGTCATTTTCTATCGAATCAGAATGATTGAAAACACGCGCGTTTGTACAGTTAGGCTGTTTTTCGTGTTTTGGCTGCAGCAGCATCTTATCTTTTGCCGCCTGTGTAGGTCCACTCCCTGTTTCCGTTGGATATTCACTCCTTTTATATAACGTGTCACTCTGCGGAACGGCAGCGGTCAGTGAGGCTTGCCTTGCTGTTTAACGCTGAACGATGATGATGATGCGCACAGAGTTGGTTGTCTATTCCGCATCAGACGTTTTTTGCACCGGCTCACTTCTTCTACATAAAATTCAAACCCACTCGACACCTGAATACTGCAGTTGTCTGTGTGGATCGGAGCTTCGTTTACCGCTTTCTCTCTTCTTGATCGGGGTCAACGAAAAATTTCGATTGATCAGTGATCTCTCCCTGAACTTAAATATATTCGTCGCCGAGCTGCTAGTTCACTGTTTCTTCCCTGTCGCCATTACTCTGCTCTTATGAACTCGCTGCAGTTTACATTCCGATGATTTTCTCCTTCCTCTTCTATTCAGGCGACCAGTCTTTCTTACCAAGTCTCCATCCCTAGATGTTGAACTTCTTTATTTCAATCTTCCTTAATTCCCCGCACTGAAAAGTTATAGAATACTCCTCTTTCCGTTTTTCCGACAACGTACAATCTTCCCGTTTTTGAAAGCAAAATCAACACGCTGATCTTACCGAAAAGTTCCCCACATGCATTCCTCTTAATCTTTCGACTATGGAGTTTACCTCTTTTACTGTAATTCACTTTGTGCCATAAAAAATTGCAAGGGGGGAAACGCCGTGTTTCATACTTTTTCTTTTCGAGACCTAGTCTGTCATCACTACTCATACTTTTCGGTTCTCCGTACTTAATTATTAGTTCCTCCTAAGCACTAGTCCAGTCAAGTGGGAACATCCGGTAATTATTGGCCATGTGTTGCCATGTTAAAAGCTGTTCACTTGCTGACCGAGGCAATCGCTCTTCTCCATCTCCGATGTTTCAGATATCTTTAATATGTTGTCCATTGCCTTCATTTCCGTTCCCCTTTCTCAAGCGACTGTCACGACTGGAAACGATAATGCCACTATATATATATATGTATATATATATATATATATATATATATATATATATATATCGTGAGCAGTATCTGAATAAGTGAACACGACCGATTTCGCGGTTATTATCGCTCGTTAGGTATGCGTACCTGGTACTCTCTTGTTCAAACATCCTTATACTTGTACACTCCGAATTGGTATGTCTCACCAGAATCCAATTCGTAGCGTTAGGAGTGCGTATTAAAGCTTCGTCGAAGAGGGCATTCTGCCCTCTTTCCTAAGGTTGGCTCAGCCCAACTGACGATGAAGTGTCAACGAATCACAGTTGTGGTTCTTCTGTGGACTCTTCGACGAAGATCTTCGATGCATACCAGGTTAATTAGTGATTTTCTTTCTCGTAGCTCAGGTTCAGCAGGATGGTATTGGTTTGTTCCCTGAGCTGGGCAGTTTGATTGCAAAAGTTTCATCACTAGCCAAAGTGATATCATCAGTGTTAAGACCTTATGGCGAGCGTCTGGTTACTATTGTCCGCTTAAACGGGTTACCTAGTCTTTAGTCGGTGTTGATTGGTTGCTTTAAGTGAAGCGGTAGAGTAGAGACGTTGCCTAGTTGTTTTGTTGAAATTCGTCTACTGTTGACATGTGGCCTTGATCAGCGTCCGTTTTTACTGGCTTGTACTGGGTGGTCCCTTGATCGGATTGATAGATATACGTGGTCAAGATCGACGTTTATTAATCTATTGGAGGAGTGCCAAGCTTCGAGAAGTTCCGTCAAATGCTTTGTTGTACTCCGACCGATGATCCTCAAGTTTACGAATTTGAACTTGTGACCACCTCGGTCTTCGTGGACTGAAAATAGGGAGCGTGGATCGTTCCTTCTTGTTGCCACTTGACGTTCATGGATACATGCCCTGAGTTTTATTCCGGTTTGCCCAGTTTGTTGCTTTTCGCAGTCTTTGCAGTCGATCCTTGTCAGCGGAAGGTTCTTTGGTCTTCGATAGAACCATTCGTAGAGTTCTTGTTAACTTGTGTGCCATTTCAATTTCATAGGGCTTGAGTAACCTTGTTATGGTTTCAGATGTTTGAGGTACTGCAGGACGGTCCGTATTTTGGTCTGTTCAGCAGTCGTTTCTCGGCACTGTATTTTGTTGATGCTTCGTTTGATGAAGCTTAGTGTGTAATCGTTGCGCACGAACATTTGAAGCAGATTTTTTTCTTCCTGTTTCCTCCGCTCGGCAGTACTGCAGTGGGATTGTGCTCTTGAAAGGTGTCTTGATGCAGTTCCTCTTGTGGCACTTTGAGTGGTTGCTTTGAATTTGACGGATTTGATGTGTTCGCATTTTTGCGGATGTTTCCAGTGTGCGTGTATTTGTCCCTCGAGATCAATACTTGCACTACCGGAAACGACAACATGCAACCTGGCAAAAAGCCTAGGGAAGTGACTGAAGCCTCTCATCATAGGGGATGTAAAGTCGCTTGCAAAAGAAAATCGCAGCACATCTGGAAAAAATGGATGGTAATCCAAGAGTTCATCATCTTTACGGGCGATGTATAATAGTACAACTTTATTTCAGTAATGGATCTTTCACGAGTACCTATTAACGCAGGGGATGCCGCGGGATAGCTACAGTTAAGAATAAATATCTTTTTTGTAATGCTATTGATGCTCATTTACACGTAAAGCGTCGGCAACTTCGTTATATCTGTTATTCAGTAGCGCTTTGGGCATATCCGAAATCGACCACAAAAAGAACAAAAACTATAGTGTCATATGCATAGTATTCTAATAGAAATGAAGAGTGTTCAGACATTGTTTCGTTAACCTGTTTGGTAGCAATGGCATAACTACCGCTGCTTTATTTTTTACCCATCCTTAAGGCCAGAGTATTCTGTTATGCAAGCCACGGGATCTTCCTCGTATTCGCCAACTCATCTCCTCCGGGATGCCGCCAGTCACATCGTGTTTGATAAACCATGGTGGCTCACCAGAATCCAGCCTGCGCCGTGCCTTACTTGAGGTTAGTGGACTCTTAGCCGTAATGGAAGTCAGTCCACAGTAAAATTAGTTCATTTTCTATATCTACTATGCAGCTGTGTTTTGCGCCTTTCCTCCAGCGAGGGAAGGTGTTTAGTGGTTTGAAAACCTTGCTCTGCTCGGAAAACCTGTTGAGGTCTTCTTGGTTATTCCATTTCTGCATAAATTTTTGGATAAAGTTAATCTGGTCTCCATGAGAGGCAGCAAGAACTACATAATGCCCGCTATCTTGAATCGACGGTGAACTGTGCGTTCTTCCTTTTACTTTAGGTCATCGCCAACGGCTTTGTGGAAACTGTGGCTGATGCACAACTCTACCTGTCCAGCACTTTGATGGCAACTAGCATTCCAGCACAGACTGCGACGCAACCGAATCAAGAAATTAGGATTGTTTCTCGGTCAAGGCGCAAATCGTTACGTTTGTCTCAATCTAAGGCATCTCCGAAGGGAATCTCAGACTCATCTCAGCCTTCCGTCGAGGTCCCATTGTCATTAGGAAAGATATCTCCAAATTCGAACATGGGAACTTTGTTAATTGCTTGTTTGATTCAGCTACAAGATCACGAGTTGATCTATATTGACCAAACCGCTTGCGGCGATGGAAACTGTCCTCATTGCCACATGAACTCACAGTCCTCCTCAGATCGATCAAGCGAACTCGTTATTTACCCTAGTTGTACTCGGCTGCAGCCAACAGCATTGGGTCGAGCTGTACTGTCCTCCTCGCTCGGTCCTACACATGGTCTTATGGTTTTTGAGGAAATTAACAAAGCCCGTCGTTCGATTGCGTTAGATACGGATTTGCATTTGGTATATTTGGTAAGAATAATATTCACTTCCCGGTCACAACTGCTGCAATTTAAGTTGCACATTTTTTTTCGTTGAATATCTGTGATATATAATCAGCTGTTCTAACAAGTTTGTCTCTAGTATACTGGTAATCATGTTGACTAATTCAGTACATGATTTCTCAAAATTCATTAATAGTACTGTCGTTAGGGGATGTAATTAAACATTTTGGTTACCTTAGCTGACCTATGCCAAGCAGATTTTTCCATCAAATGTTTCTGGGCAGCAGTTACAATTTAACGACTATTCACAGCCCAGACTGGATTCTTCAGTAAGTGTTTGTGCGGGGTTTTTAACGGTTTTATGCCTCTCAACAACCGATTGTGGAATTGCTCTTTCGTGAAGTGATGAATTATTTGGTATCAACGTTCAGCGTATCGTTGAAAACCGCAAAAATACTCCGCTGTTGTTTCATCTTTGTTAGATGGATATATTTTGCTGATGATTTTTTTTATCTGAAACGAAATAGTTGCATAAGGCTTTCGTGGTTTCCGACTGTGATCTACGCGTTCATAATGCGCTATTTGGTAAACTGTAGGATTTATGATTGATACTGTTATTCGTTTGCTACGTAGTAAAAAATGAAACCTCATTAATGAAAATTTTCCGATCGATATTTCAAACTTATGTTTCTAGTAACTTGAATCCTTTGAAGATCAGTGACAAATTTCACAGGGAATTTTTTCACTTGCTTTAAGCCATACATCCCATAGCGATGTTCGTCGCGGTTCTTACGCTATCTGCTTTAGATGTTTGGTTAACATGTACTAAGGTATAATGAATTAACTGGACCTTTAGTACGAGTCGTTCATTTTTTGAATCTAAATTTTTGCTGTGTATGATCATTCATTTTTGAGTGAATTCAGTCTACATTTTGTCCCGTGAATTGTTCCCATTTGTTTGTTTCTCATTATCAGTTTCATCACTCCTAAACCTAGACGTCCCACTTAACTAAGTTGACCTCTTCGAGTAGAAATTCGCTACACTTGTTTTCTCAGAGAAATTCTCAGAACCTTGGGTTTTGAATTGAGGAATCCTCGTTCGAATTCTCGAATGCCGACTCGAGTATTACTGCCCATTGAAGAAGGTAAATGCTCTCAAAAATTGTCATTAGATTTTTGGCGATCCGCCATTTGAATGGGCAGGAGAAACCTCGTGTACCCCAACCAGGTAGTCTAACTGGGTCTACACAACCTATTCCGTTGGTTAACGTTTTCATGCGCTTTTGCATTGGGCGATCGACTGGCCACCTCGATCCATCTTGCACCCGCTACCTGCCTCAGATCACAGTGTACAACGAGACAGTCATTGTGTGGTCGTGCCTAAGGTATGTCCCAACCACCCTAATTTAACGTCGGTGTCATCTTAAGGTTGATCCTCATGTTCTAATATTTAACTTCTAATCTCTGAACTGCCGACGAAATTTTCCCACCAAACTTTACCAATAATATGAAGGTATTATATGTATGCAATGATGTCCATTGTTATTTCGTTAATAAAGGAATCAAGAAGAGAAGCTCATATTTGATCTAATATTTTCTGTTCATGACTATTACGAACAGCTAAATTCCGCAAATGTTTGACGACCAATCCAGTTTGGGGTCTGTATCGATGGCCGTTGGGCGGCAGCAAAAATCGCACTGAAACTAACGCATGGTCCAATTCGACGTACGTAGTCCAGTACAATCTACAGTTCTGGATAGAACCGCGCAAGCGCAAGCTTACGGCGATATGGTTGATATGATTCAGACTACCAGACAAGTTAGAGCAGCACATCGCTGTACGACGAGAACTGTCGAGCTAGACGAGAATAAATAATTGTCTACCCAAAATTGAAAAAGCCTATCCCCGTTTTTTGCTCATTGAGTAGGCAAGGAGCAACGCCCACCTAAGCAGGCTTCACTCTTCTTATATAAACGTGTAACTCTGGGGAACGGCAGCGGTCAGTGAGGCTTGCCTTGCTGTTTAACGCCGAACGATGATGATGATGATGAAGCAGGCTTCCGATGCAACAAATTTTCCAACTTGTGCATTGAAATCACTTACCAACACTACAATGTCAAAATCTTTGCCCGTCGTTTTGCTTGTCAGTGCTGCAGGCTGTTGGGAGCGTATGCCGAGGTGAAAAAATATGCCGCACTTAACAGGACTATCCTTCCGGACGTCGACTGATCCCTGCGGTCTCACGGCGCACAGTCGACTGTTAACCGGGATCCAGTGTAAAGGGACCAGTTCAGCCTTCTCACTTGAGACTATTCCTACACCACGTTGACCCACATCTTGAGGTGCTTCGTCTCCTGAAATGAGCAGGAAATATCTTGACGAGGCATTAGGAGCTGTTAGTTGAACTACACTGGCCAAATCTTGTATTCGGCTTTCATTGACGTAGCGAGCATCAATCGAAAGTGAGTTCCACTGTCAAAGCTAAACACGCCTGTTGTTTAGCCTGCATTAGAATGCACACATTGAATGAACCGAGATTCAGACACTGACGAGGCTTGAGAAAATGTGAACTATCAAGCTGAAAACCACTTATTACACCATTTGACAGTGAATCGTTGTGAGTATCGGGCATGTCATCGATGAGGATATTATGGGCAGGCAGAACGGGCGAAGATTTGGTTGGGGACAGAAGAGACAGGTTGAATAAAAAAGGAGGAACTCTGAGCAGTAGCATACTTATAACTACCCACCCCACTAGATGCAATGGGTATCGCGGTCCTGATTATCCTGTGCGACGACCGATGCAGTATGGAATTATTTGTAGGCGTGTTAGTCATGCGGATTGATGAACGGGTACTGCTAGGAGGTGCAGCCACTAAGCAGAAGAACGATTGGGGTTCTCAGCCAAAGCTTTCGGTTGTAACAAGAACCTGACCACGAAGCAACGAGGTATGGGTGATTGGAAGCCCATCTACTTGAATCAGTTATTCTTCCACTCGTTTTTCTGACTGGGCTACTAACTTATCAACCCCGACCGGGAGGACCAGGAGACTACTTAGTCAGGCCTCTACCCAATGACGTTTCGGGCGTCATTGGATCTTCGGCTAGAGATAACCCTTCCAGTCCAGCTAGTTGGGTCATAGAGGCGTGCAAGCTTTCACACCACGTCAAGGTGCAATCTCTTTCTGACCATTAGAGCTGTCTATGCCCATGTAAGTTTGCGTTTATGCACTATGAATAGTTTTTTTCATTTACCCGCTGGCATCCGAGATAAACTGATATGCCTCATGAAGGCTCTAGGACTCAGCAAATATATGCATACATCACGGCAGACCAGTTCACAACTCGCTTAGCCAGTAGAATTCAAGGTGTTCTTGATGTGTGATTAGTGTTCATTTGTGTTATTAGTCCGGCATACTTCTGGCTTTTCAGCCTAAGTTCTTCGAAAATGAGATAAGGTCGTCGGGTAAGCCAACATATTACAATCTAATGGACGCTGCATAGTGGGTTTTGTTGGGCCATTGAGGATGATGAACAGTTTGGTGGAAGCTGACCTCTTCTGAATTGCCCCTCTCCCTCTTTGTTGCTAATGCCGAGGTGGGTCTATTGTTGACTCAAACAGGACGCGCACCACTTGGTATTCCACTGACTGGAGCGTCGGAATTTTGTATTCGCAATGAGCGATCGACGGTCTAAATATAGCCAACAACGATTCTCTAGAGAGGTGCAAATGAAACTTCGACGGATTAGTGGAAGAGGATGTCAGTCAAATTACGGAATTCGAGCCTTGAATTTGTATGTCTTGGAAACAACACAGCGATACCTAGAGTCTTCTGTACAGGAGCTAAATACTTGTCGTCCTTCACGCATCAGCGTTGCCACATTGAATGTGGCAGAACTTCGTCTAATGACGTTGCCAATGGCACGGGCTCCCGGTGAATTTGCGAAAATTGAATGGGAAGGGAAGTAACAGGAGTCCTTTTGGGAGCCAGCGATTGTGTACGGCGGAAGATTATTTTTGTGAGTTGAATGTGAATGCAGTACGGTCGGTGTAAGATCAGTCGTTCATATGTGTATGCATTGTGGGCTATGGTACTACTCGGTCGCTCTGTCCAGGGTGGGTCTCTTGGGGGGATCCATTTCTAGCCTTTCCGCAATCATACGCGATGTGCAGTGCACCAAATTGATTCCAGGGGAGCTGGTGGCCGGATGATCGGCTGATATGCCTCCTCTGGAAAACCTTTTCGGATCTTTAGAATACAACAGAAAGCAATGGGCTCATTCAGTTGACGGGTCACATTCACCATTTTACAGTACCACTAGGGAGTTCTTGTGGTATTTTTCTTAGCGAGATCGCTTGCCTGGTGAAAATCCACCATGCCGTTGACGCTGCCGTGGTTTGTCTACGGCCGCTTATTCATTGAGATTGGGCCCACTTTATTCAGGGCTGAAGACCCGAATGGTGGTCGTTCTCGAATCCGCAACTCAGGGAAGCACTCAGTACCACGAAGCTCTGCTAGGCTATCCGATATCACTTTTAAGGCAAAAGTTGGTGTTGGTCAAATGCACTCTCCGATCGGAACCAGCTTAGATGAGGCGATCACCATTGTCTGTGCAATCGGGGAGGGGGGCAAAAAATGGACCTCCGACATGCAGTTCTGTCTCTGACACGTAGCCAAGTGGTGTAAAAATCACCGGAAACGACCACAGCATCCGTTTAGCAAATACTTAAGAATAATCGGCATCAATGTCGATAGAACTGATCTTTGGCCTCAACGGCCGCAGTCAATGGGCACAACAGGCACAAAAAAGATGGACAGATAACGGCGCTTTGGTCAACTGCTACGGACATGTACAGATCTGTCCAACCGAGGTGTACACAAGCGACTGTTGTTAGGGATCCCGTCAAAGTATACGCAATCGGGTCGCACGCCAAGGGTGATCCCAAGGCCAGCCTGATCTTGAATGCTCGTAAAGGAAGCGAGAGAAAGAGTTGTGTCTAGATTGCGAAAGGTTATGGAAGTGGGATCTTGTTTGCACGTTTCGAAGGCACAGCGTACATCTCAAATTTTCAAGTTCTAGGCAGGCCAGTTTATTCTCCTGTTTGGTGAAGTGAGCGGACATTGAAGCCAGCCAAGTAAAGGGAGCATTTAGACTCAAGTGATTAGTCCAATTTATTTTCTGCGCTTCCACTTATGCTACCGTCAGAGAGATCGTTTCGAACCGCAATCATTCGCGACATTGTATCGAAAAAACGGAAATTAATGAACTTCCCTTTAGAAAATGCGCTGGAAACATTTTGGCGAGTAATTCTCTGTGGCTGCCGACATCGCAGAGCGTTTGACTCAAAAGTCTGGTTCAGAAGGAAGTGACACCTTTACTCACCGTGAGATTTGAGAGAAAGCTTACATGTTACTAGTGGAGACAATAGGCAGTTCGATCCTGGTTATCTGTTATGTTGCTGAGTTTGGTTGGTCTATGCACACACTGAAACACAAGACACAAGTACTCGCGGCGCACGATATCACAGGAGCACAGCCTGTGGTCTAGTAGGACATGAACACACACAAAGGTTGGAGACACGAAACGTTCGGGCTCAAGACTCAAGGCCCGTAGTCGCACAACGAATGGGACAAAACTGCTGCTCCCTTGAATGAGCAGCCACACAGAACAGTAAGTAGCGCGAAATACGAACAGCTAGCCCAGCCCGCTAGCGGAAGAGAGAAACCGAATACAGAGTACTACCGCGCGTTTATTGGTGACCCACCAACACAAGTCAGAATTCAAATGAGCTCTTTCGTTTATATAGTTTTGTTGGGTGGCCTTGATCGATGTGTGGACTAATCAATCACAGAACGGGCTTTTATGAATCTTTTCGCGGACTTATAAAAATCCTCAGCCGCGCAATATTTGGAATCACGCCAATTTCGAAATATTGAGAAGAGGACAGGTTCTTTTGGAAAATTAATAGCAGGAATGAAATCTGCGGCACCAAAAACCCTAAAATGGTCATCGACCGTAACGTTATCCTGTTTGACTACCGATGCTTGATCTTATAATCCATTAGAAATACTATGCAGATACTGGGAATCCAGCACGATACAGGAGAACGAATAAGGTCCCCATCTAGTTCTTAAAGAATCTGTCCATAAGGCAGCGTCGAGTAGCTGAATGGCGGCCCATCATTCTCCCGACTGAGCTGCTAGCTCAAATCAAAACCCAATCCAGAGATTGGGGAATCTACTTCGTCAGACCTCTAGTCGTTGACTTTCCAGGTATAGTTGGATCATTGGCTTGAGATGAGCTGTCTTGATTGGCTCCTCGGGTCATGGTTTTGCGCAAACCGTCACCTCGCCAAGATACAGTTTTATCGAGTTCCCAGTTAATTCTGTGGCTCAGTATTTCACTCATGCAATGGGGAATAAAATCGTCGGGTTGTACGATACAGAAGACTAGAAGCGTCTAAGGGCTGTGGGTGCAGGTAACGTTATTGGGAGAAGGGAAAAGAGACTTGTCTGTATGATGGAAATGATTGCTCCTTGCATTCAAACTGCAGACTGATCAGACCCAAGTACACTTGGTTGTGAGATCACTGAGAAGACGAATGTTTTTTCCCAGTTCCATTTGGTGGTGGTGTTACGGAGGTTCTTCGAGAACTGCAAGCAGTATTTTCCTCTGTTTCACCGTGAGCAAGTCCCATCCTCATCCACAAAAGAGCTCGCGCCGTGACTGTGCAACCACAAAGGTATTAGCCCAATCCTGATAGCGTTGAAGCCGTTGATATCCGTCATTCTTATCGATCGAATCGTCACCCCTCGACAGTTGTTAGGGCACCTTTACGCATCCCAAAGGCTAATGGCCATTGTATTTATAAACACGGCTTTCGTCTCGGTTGATAGGCCTGTACTGTGGCACTATTGTTTGAGAGGTGGAAATCCTGAAAAAGATGTGTCGGTTTTCAGAGAGCTATATCGCCATACCTCGAGTAGGTTTAAAGCCAGCTTTCATCATCCTTCGTTGTTTCCAGCCGAGCACGACAAGGCTACCCTATTACCCTCGCCGTTAACCGAATTTGGCAAGTTGAATGTTCTACAGGTCGCTGTTTCTGGTCTCTTAGACGATGGAATTATACTACTCCCGAGCTGCGAAGATTTTGACTTCTATTATGCTAATGATATCACGTTGCTGAGTGATAGCGCAAGCTATTTCAAACGTTTCCAATCAAAGATTGAATAAGTTATGCTCATATCGTATATGCTTCGCACTTTCCTTGTGCAACCTGCTTCTTCAAGACGGGAGGGGTTTGTGCCTTAACTGGGTCATTCTGGTGGGCAAAATAGAAGTTATTTATAACGTTATAACCTAGGTAGATTGATTGGAGCTACCGGTGGTGTTAGAGAGATGACATCATCGAGTGCGAAAACCAGAACAGCTTTTGCAGACCTTTGGCACTAGTCGCGCCGCCTTGACGTCCGGATTTCTCTCAATGCTGCAGTTTGCAGTGTTGCATTAAACGGTTGCAAGAACTGACCTCTCCTCGTTGATGGTGAATCTGACCACCGATTTCTCCGAAGCATTGCTCGCGTCTGGTAGGAAAATCGAATGAGCAATGACGAGGTACGCTGTTGTGTTCGGGACACGTAACCCTCTTCTGACTAAGGTAGCCGCTTTACACTTCTGTCGGTAGATTAGACACTTATTGCGTATGCTTGCCGACCGTTCACTTTTTGCTCGCTGCTTTTGCTGGTCCTGATCCAGACTAGAGAAAGTAACACGGCGGTCAGGCTTTAACTGACGTAGAGATCTGAATAAATTACGTTTGATTTTGGAGTCGGTTGGTGCTTGGCGATCTCCTTTTTGGGATTCAAAGGATGCGGATTGTTGTTAGAGATGCTGAGAGATTTGACTCACAGTCAAAATCAATGGCACGCACATTGTCTGTTTATTTCCGCTTCCCCGGAAACCAATAAAAAACGGATTTTGCGAGTCATATACAGTGAAAACATTAAATGGTTTTGATTCTACCGGACCCTAACCGTTAATCTAACGGTACCCACACGAGCCAGTTCACTAGTTTTCGTTTCTTTTATGTAGATGCACATGGTTTTTCGCGACTACTGTTTTCATTTTTCTGGATTTTTCCTGCCTTTTAGTGAAATTTATTCTGCTTTTGTTGTTGACACCTAACTCCTTAGTATTTGTTAATCCCGACGTCATAACTACAGTTTTTTTCCACCACGCATTTTTCTAACCTAGAAGTTCAAATTTTAGCCTTGGTACCCAGTGTGAGTTAGGTTGATGCAAATGCATCAGAGTTTTCCGCGTTCATCGTCTGTCCAAAAATGTTTCCACAGAGATGGATGTTGCAAAGCTGGGTAAACAAATGAAGTATGGCGATCGTAGTTATTCAGCTGCGGATCATAGTGTCGACAAGGTTGTAGTATGAACAAATTGGTAACAGTAATTGGGGTGTACTTTCATTTTCTATGCCAGTTGTTGTCAGTTTATTATCGCATGCCGGATTCTTCTATGATTGGGGCTAATGAAAAGGTCTTATTTTGTCATTTTACTCTGCCTTATATAACATTAAAATCACTTTTTTGCAGAAATGGTCCCTTTTGGATACTGTTCCCCTTCATAGTCGACATGCAGTGTTTATTTCGTTGGCAGTGAAGTTAACGCAATAAGTTGGAATACTCATTCGTAGCCTGCTGTTACACGTACCTAACAACGAGGATAATGTCAACGTGAATGTTAAGAAAGAGACCCTTTCTTTTTATCAATGCGGAAGATCAACGAGGACTGACTGAATATGCACGCAAGGGTGGCTGTGTAAAAAACGCCGGGTGTTTCGGAATTAGCATCCAAACATTTTAACCTATTGCAGCAACAGATTGTGAGACAATATTCGAACTGGATCTGATAGGACAAAATTCAGTGATAACTTTATCAAACAGTTACGTGATATGATTGACGAGACCTTAACAACTGCACACACAGGAGTCATGAATTCAGCCATTGATTCCTTACTGTCAAAATGCTAATCATTCGCCCGGTGGGACTAAACTCAGATACCATTATAACCAAACGGGGGATATCCTAGACGCACAGTTAAAAACCACTCATCATATTCACTTTATCATCATGCATCTCCTTTTTAACCCATCGGAAAGAACATTGCGTAAATTCAAGCAGGTTTGCTTTTCCCTAATGTTCTTAGGGCGGCAAAAGTTGGCTCACTGAAAATGCTGCAGTTATGCAGAATGTGCTGGGGTTTAAGAATACGAACATTGTTTAATTTGTATCTAGTCACCAACAGCATTAGATCCTATTGCGGTGGGCAACTGTGTAGCATACGATCAGCACACTTTCTCATTGGTTCATCACGCTGTAGAACATCAATTCTTGCGATATATGCTCACTTATTGGCCTCTGGATATTCGGGTACACCCTGATCTAACTCGTTCACAATATGTGGCGTGAATGGGGCTTGTGCGTCGAGGCTAAAGATCTGTGGGTTGGAGCTAGAAATTGTGAGTTAGGGTTGGAAAATTGTCGATCGAGGTTAATGAATTGGGTTTTTTTCCTAAAGCTTTATCGTGGAAGGGTTAGAAGTCACTACCAGTAATAGGTTTGAATACGGTGCTGCTGGCTCCTTGGCTTTCCCTGCTTTTTAGATGAACACACTACTGGGTTGTGATGTGTTTCTAGCGTAAAGGTTTTGGATACCTTTGGTGACCGAATCAGAATGCTTTCTATAAATGACTGACCGCTTCCAAAACACATCTCATTTAACTACCACTCCTTCGTATTTTGTTTCTATTTAGCTCACACCCGTATATTTGGATGTAGGCTCGGGGTTAGATTGGTTTCGTTATCTTGAGCGATACCAGTCCCTGGCACCACCTGACCGTCGGGTTGCTGACCTAATCGGAGTAGAGGAGTGCTTCATTACTCGAATGGCTTCCGGGTCATTGATGGGTATGCAAAAACAAAATGATATTGGGACTTCGCACGCGCAACGTCTGGCTCTGCATCGCCGATTTTACACTGCTCTGGTTTTGTATCGCCTGGTGTGCGAGGATGGTCTAGCCACCGTGGCTGAGCAATTTGGTGTGAACCGAGGCTTGTTGCAGGGCTTGCAACAACAGGCTTCCACATATGCAGGTAAGCGCATTGGCATTTAATCGTTCTACTCTTTTCCATCTTTATTCCATGGCAATGAATTCCTTTTAGTGCCTCGGTGATACATGCAAACTAGTTGATTATATTTCATTTCTGTCCAACCGAAAGGTTTGTTTGGTACACGCATTAACAAATGCCCGCAGTAGTTTTCGACGTTCGTCTACTTTCACAACCATAAATGCTTTATAGTCCATCTACTGTTGATTGACAAGTAGCTAAAACATAACATCATAATCCTCAGATAGCGATTAAACCTAAACGATCTTAAGTAACGTCATCCAAAAGTATCCCTCTTGTATGGATTGGTCCGCCTTTAATCAACATGTATAGAATGGAAAATCCGCCTGCACACTATTCATCCAAAAGTCGACGCCATGAGGCATAATTGAAGCTGCGACTTTCCGCTTATCGAGCATATGCTCTACAACTGAACTACAGCTGATACAGTATTCGCTCGCAAATTCCGGCGTTGCGCGAACCACTATCTCAGCAACTAAATTGGTTTTAATGCTTGGATTAAGCTCTTCGGTCACTTCATGTTCTTCATAATAACTGGCTCCCTAGGGCACCTCAAAACAGTTAAAGACTAATCGAAATTGTCCGAATGATTTGAAGAGTGCGTTCGTATAGTTAGACTGTGTTCATTGTGCTGGCTACTGCGGCACTTATCTTTTCCTGCCTGTGTAGGTCTACTCATTGTTCCCCTTGGATATTCTCTTTTTATAAAAAAATCTTACTCTGGGAAATGGTAGTGGTAAGTAGGTTTGCTTTGCTGTTTAACGCTAAATGATGGTGATGTTGGCGCACATTATCCTTGATTATTGAATTCCTTTCAGGTATGGTGTCCATCTTTTGTAATCGTCTTGGTTGGGTGCATATGGAACGTCTCCTATGCAGCTTTCAGTCTCGCTTGTTTCATGGTGTGGCCGAAGAGCTGGTGGACCTGCTGCGTTTATTACCGGCCGTTAATGCACAGCGTGCTCGTGCCCTCTATACCGGCGGCTACAGTTCGCTCTCGGCCTTAGCAAACGCTCGTCCGCGTGATGTTGCTCGACTCTTGCAACGTGCCATTCCTTTTGAGAGGTAATTAGTATTATATTGCATTAGTCAAATCCATTTGGGAAACTAGCTGGCGAATATAAAAAAGCTGCTCCAACTTGACTTTATTTGTCTGTATTTTTAGATCTCACACCATGGATCGCTTTCTTATTTTGTTCTGATGAATAGAATTAGTTGAGTCAGGGAATGCACTTAAAGACGTCTCCTTCTATTGTAAATGTTATGATTGTGACGTTGTTAGTATACCGACATTGTAACCTCCACGACAAAAACAATACACGGCACATGGCTTCCTCGATACAGCCCTCACGTCATCCGGCTCAGATGTTTACAGCATCAACTCTCAGCAGATTTTTTTGTAAATTAAACTGGTGATGCAAAACTACTTCTCAGCGTTTTCTGCAAATATTAGTGTGCATGCCAACGAGACATTAAAGAGTTTCACGGGATTGGATATTCGGTTTCGGGCCATTGCTTCTCGTCCAGTATGCGTGCCCGGAAATCTCCCAAGTTTGGACGATTTACTGTCATGTGTTTGCTTGAATGAAATCGTCGCTTTTTCGTATACCTAATTCTTGACATGCGAAGGCAATCTCCCAATTTGTCACGTTTCCGCGTTTACGCGATTTCACAACGTGTGATGAGAATCAGAAATGAAGCTAATTGATCGAGATCACAGTATACGCCTGTCTGGTTTGCTGACATTATTATTTCCTCTTCCAGTTGATGTCAAAACCGCTTTGTCGTCAGCCGACTTTTTTAGTTCACACGAAAAGTAAGTTGTATTATTTCTCCTCAAACAGCGTGAGAGAGGAGCATACAGGTTAGTATCAATAAGTAATTGCTTGGTAGCCAGGTCTGTCCCTCAAAATGCACCTACACGTCTCCGTGACCATATAATTAACTTAGCGATCAATGCGGGCTCAGTAACAACTGCTGTCTGACAGGATAACCGAAAGTCCTATGTGAACGTGTGCCACCACACTGCGTACGCAACACATTGAACCAGATGTTCGCGAACGATTCACGACATGGGAAAGAGCAACTACCTAAGTGCTTCGGTCCTTAAACAGCGACGGGGATATGTCGCTAATGAATGCAGATGTTTATACTGATAGATATTTTTCTCTCTATTTAACATTTAGGTGTTTTGTCATCCGTATGATTTTTTTCCACTGCGCCGACGCGCCTTTCGTCATCTCTCGAAATGATTGGCACAATAGCAAATCTAAACCTCGCATATTTGCGAATTCCTACCCAAGGAATAATGACTGAGTCGCACTAATAGTGATATGAAGTTAAGGAACACAGGCAACACTCTACTATCCCACTTTATCTATTTTATATCTTATCGGTCTAATATTGGGTACTTTCACCTGTATTTGACTTAACGTACCTAATTTCCATGACGAAAAGTTCGTTACAATGAAAAGCTTCTTTGAATTCAAATAATGCACACCAATTTTCGTAACGTTGCTTTGAGTCTTATCAAATCACTGTTTATGTGTACTGTAGATTAAACAGATCAGAACTTCAAAAACCTGATTCGCTCTCGATGTAATCAAGTGACAATTTTCATTTTGGAGTTCACTGACTAAAATATCAGATGGAGTAGTAAGAAAGAGGACAAAAAGCATTATCTGTGAGTAGGTCTGATCGGCGACGCTCAAAACCGGCCCATACCTCACCCATCTCATGTCTACTCTTACTAATGAGCCAGTAACTGGCCCTGGCCAAACAGATTGTCTTCCATCCCAAAGGTTCAGAAGTTCGAATTCCATATCTATCGGTCGCTTTGGTCGTAGACGGCAATTTGCTGTCGCCCGGATCGTAATCACGCCTGACCTAATGAGACCTAATGTGTCTCATTGTCACTCCAAGTTTCAGAGTCACTGTTGCCGGTCCCCACCCTCATGTATTGGGCTCTAGTGGATGTGGAACATGCTCCTTCCACTACACACAGGCGTATGGCATGTCATAAAAAATCTACCCACATGTAGGCTTTAGCGATTATGAGCATGCCTTTTCCACCAAGTCCATAATTTGAGCTTATTGTAAAGTTTTCCAATTTGTTTTGGTAATGGCATTATTAAAACTTAGTTGTCCAACTTCCAACGTAGTTTTTTATGATTGTTTCTACATTTTCCACTTAGATCTGAAGTATCTGAATCTCATGCAGATAAACGGCGCACAATTCAGTTGGGTGATGGATCCATTGTTAATGAGGAAGAAGCAGCCCCAGTTATCATTCAAAAAGCTCGAGATTTGTTGCGTTCTGATTTGGCTTATGTATACGGCACAAATGTTGTCATCATGTCACAAGATAAAGACCATGAGCACAGTCCATCAGTGCCGGTGAGTGAGCTTACCGTACGGACCGTTCCATCTGAAACTGAACGACTAGAAATGGAGAAAGATGTTGAGGAGGGATACAAATGTGATAAAGGATCAAAAATATCGACAATTGATGAATCTTTCAAAGGTTCGATATCCACAAAGATATACGGTGGGCTATCTTTAAACTCACCGTGTCAGGCAGTAATGGAATATGAAGAAAAACGAGTTGTTGGAGAAACGGACGCTGTTCCGGCTGTTCTTTGCTCTCCTGTGGTACACTCCGTCGATCAGAAAGAAACGGAATCGATCGCCACCCGTTGTTCCTGGCCCGCTGTTGACGATAAACAGTGTCATTTTAAACATTCGAAATTTAAAAGACCAGCCGCTCTTCAGCTAGTTGATGCTGGCACTCCATCAATAAAACGACGAGAAATGTCGGATAATGAATCCAGTACTTCGTTTTTTCAAATGGAGGAAACGTTCGTACTCACCACTCAACTCGCCGCCTTGGTGGACAACGTGCGCCCAGACATCTCGGGGTCAGTTCTTCCCCTTGAGGAAAGCGGTACATCGGAGAGTGATTATGCCGCAAATGTTGCAGACGCGGTTGACTTCGTCCCCTTGTCTACTTTCGATTACGAAATGAATGACACCTTAACGTTGTCTATGCTGGATAATGCCTATGACTGTTATTCGATTCATGTAAGTGTTTATCCATATCCCTGTGAAATAGTAACACTCTTCTTTGTGGATGTGCTCAGTAGAATTTAAAATGCACTCGAAAACTTACATTACCTTTGAGATGGGCGGCCTATCTCAGCAATCGGTTTTCTTTTTGCTCTTAGATCCACGTAATTCCTCCTTTAGTCGATTTTGTTGAATATGTTGAACGACATTGTTGTGATATTTTGAAATTTCCCAGCACGAGTTAGATCGTACCAACTTTTGTCCTTTTATCATGTACTTTTTGATACCACTGTCATGCTGTAGTTGTGGTCATGTTCACTGGGCAGAGCATTTGATTCTGATCTCAAAACAAATGAAAAAGCAAAATACTGTGAGTACGTGCTATTTTCAATTCAGTGGGGGATCCAGTACATTTTAGAGTCGTTGGTCCTATCGAGGAGATCTCGCAGCCTGCTGAAAAAATACCCCTTCCCGATGGCTCCATGAATTTGGTTTAGGTGTAGTTCTGTCATTGAATTATTATGATTATCGGGCCGTTTCAAAGTTATCTGTAATTATCAACGATGCTCGCGGAACGGGAAGTTAAGTATAGGTCACACTAGGGATCTGAGACACTTATTTAGATCCATCAGGGCGGGACTGCACCTTGACGTGATGTGATGGCTTGGGTGGCTCCGCGGTCCAAAGAGTTATACAGAATGGCCTTTCAAACCCAAAGTTCTAATCTTGTCTGATAGGCTGCGTGGGCAGCGTCTAGCTCTACACGACTCCGGAGAAGCCATTCCAGACAATAACAGCCGAGATATATGTATTTGCGCTAATATGTGTGCAGACCGTTACGCCATCAAAACCGTGGCTCAAAGACGAAAACAATGGAAAAGCAAAAGGAGTAGAAAGAGAAATGTTTCTGTAAAATTCATCCAAATATTAAGTCTCCCAGACTCTTGCTTCACATTATCGAATGCCCGTCGTCGTCCATGATTCCTCTATGGACCTTTGTGCCATTCCGTAGCCTATTCCGAAGTAAGCCTGTCTTTTCGATGGCGCTTCTCTAGCGTTCACGCAACGCGACCTGGAAGACGGTGGTACTATTCCAGTCGAGCCGGTGGCCAGTTGATTGGTTCATGCATCTTTTCCGGTAAATCTTGCCCTATCGGTTGAGCACAACAAGAGGCAGTGACCTTGTTTTGTTAACGGGCCGCATTCTTCACGTCGTTTTGCCGTCAGCGGATGTTTTTTTAAGGAGAACGCTTGCCAAACGAAAACGCACCACGCGGTCGACATTGCCACATTGTTCATGGGCCTTGCTGTAATGTAGTCCAACCAACGACCGTCCACCGAAGTGGTTGTCGTTCTCTTATCCGCAACCCAGGGGCTCGACAGGTGACTTGCCTCCGCCAGATAGAAGCTGTATATCGATAAAAATAAACTACTAGTTAGATGTAAGATCAGCGTCTGGGCTTTCCACCGATGGTGAGATAAATTTGACAGCTCTCGACTGTTCTATCTTGGCAGTTCCGTCCCCAAGTGATGCTTTCCTGTCTCATTCTGTTTGCTGCTCTGATACACAGAGCAATCAATCAGGTAAACACGTGAATCAGTTTTTTGTCATTCGGCGTGATAGTCGTAGTCCTGGTTGTTTGGATATCTCTGGAAGCAGTGAGACGGAAATGAGAACGAGTGTAATGGGGCAGGCTCGGTGGATGTTTAGGGACCATCCGGTCCAAAAGTTCGATCTCACCAATATTTCTGAGCGGCATTGTCATTGATCCAGCTTATTTACAAGTTCTCATTTGAGAGTTTCCCACCTTTGAGCGTGTTTAATAAAGAGCTTTTTCAGCCTGACATCCGCGTATATCGTTCACTCGCAATATTCTAATCATTTCGGAGAAAGACGTTCATTTCTGGCGCATGGTTTACACCGCTTTTATCACCCGTCTTCCGGAATAGTTGGAAAATCTGCTTATACCTTTTCGAATTTTTCATACCAAGTTTTTTCGTTGGGAGAGTTACATACCATCGGTTCAGGGTATACTGTATGCGGAAAATGCCTACAAGACTATTCAGGTAATAGAGAGATCGTTGGTCATCCTTCATCATGCGAGAGAGATAGAGATTATAAGCGGTTGTGAATACATCAGTTCCATATCTTAATGCTTCATTCAAAGGCATTTAACTACTCGGACTTTTTTCTATCGCTAACAATTTATTTTCTTTCGATCCAGCTGTTCGTTGTACTTTCGAATGACTTTTGTGACGATGTCGGATCCACAAGTAGGAGCACTGGAGGATTAGACAATGGTAGACAATTCTGATGTGGCACGACTTACTATCATGTCTGTGCTATTACATCCCTTATCAATTTCCCCACCTGGAGACACTTTTTGTTATAGTTCAGCCAACTGGGACGATCTTCACGAATACTTAATTTTCTGCTCCTTGATCGAACACTATGTTGCTTCTGATGTTTTCACGCATGTCGCTAATTTCGCACAACGTTCTTCAGGTTGCGAATCTTGTCCATTTCTTTTTTTCCAAACGCTGTAAACCAAAATCTCAACCGCGCTTGGTTTCAATTAAAATGTTCAACATTCCGCTGTTGGCACTGCTCATCCACTCCCCTTTCTTGCTATTGCTTCGTACATACAAACCATAAACAGATGCTCGCTAACCCTACGTGGAACCAGAGAACTCGTTAACCGCAAAAGTGAGCTCTTGGTCTCGTTTGTCACTAGTCGAACGGTTTTGTCCCTTACCAAGTTGGTTTCTCTACTTTTTCTTCCAATGTCCCTCACCTGGAATTTTTCAGCTGGTCTTTTTGTGAGTCATTCTAGAAGGTCTTGGTTTTTTGTTCCCGGTTTTATTGTAATCCCACTGTACCCATTCTTTCTACTCTTCCGACTACTTCCCTCCCCCTTAAATTCCCTGTTTGCATGTACTAGCACCTTGAGAATCCACTAAGTTATGTGTTCTCTGATCGCTCGCAGTCTCCTCTGCTTTCCCCCCGTCATTTTCTGCTTTTTCATGGCATGCTTAAAAACGCGAGTGTGGTAGATGGGACAGGTCCATAGCCACTAAAATCCACTACACCGGGTGGGGGTCATCAGCAACCTTGAAACTTGGAGTGGCATAGAACCACATTGCGTCAGGTGTGATAACGAGCCGCACGACAGCAAAAAAGAGCACTGAAATTCACCCACTCTCATGCAATGACTTCCCCGGCCCGAACGACTACTGCCTTATTCCCTTAACGCCCCTTATATCTAAGTTGTCCGAAATCGTCATTCACGACCAAGTGGGATCGTATACCGATCACTAAGAATTACTGGGCCACTATCAATGTGGATTTCGACCTCATCGTTCCACAGGTGATCTTCTGGCGCTCGACTCATTCCTAGTTAATAGCATTCAACAATCTTATAAAAAAACACTTGGCCTTGCTTGATATCCCTAAAGTCCGCACTAAGTTTAGCACGGACCCACACGTTAGATCTATGAATATATTTATATATATATATACTGTATTGTATAAACTTTTATGTACAATAAATAATGCCGTACTTCAGTAAAAAAAATGTGAAGGTAAAAGTAAAATAGAGAAAATAAATAAATAAAATAAAATAAAAATACACTCATCACCTCGTGAAAAATATAAAAACTCATCGAGGAATAACCATAGGACATTATGATATGTTGCTCAGGGATTCGTCTGAAAACTGGTCAGGATTTGTCTCAATTCGTGCTGAATAAGGAACAGCGTAGTTCCTGTAGATATTGATTCTAGATTGTATGGAACCAAAAGCGGATCGTTTAGAAATATGAGAGCGACACTGAAAGGTCGTTGTGCAGAGGACGCGTCGGATCAGAAAGATTTTTGTGAGCAAATGTCTCACACATGTTGATCATATAGATTGAAGCAAAACTCAGTTAATGATATGAAAGACATACGGCTAGTAATTGATATCCCCCAAAGAAGAATTTTAAAGTCTTTTTTAGTAAATCTCGATATAACTGGAGAACATTAAAAAAGAATTGGAAGGACATATGGGTATACAAATCAGGTGATGGTGCTTTGTTCCACCTTGTAGTGCCGAAGCTTCCTGATTTGAAATGACAACCGTCGGGGATTCTTTACACTTATCGTATCCAACGCGTCATGCATAATTTTTCCGACCCACTAATCTGATATAGATGGTAGATTAATTAAACGGACACATCTTTTAAGCCATATCAGTCGACATAAATTCAATTTC
>LUCM01003408.1:0-23126 GCA_008360955.1 Fasciolopsis buskii
GACAACACCCACCATCCCTTCCCGGCCAAATTATGCGCCGGAGATGCGCACATTTGATGCGTTTAAACATGGATTGACTCGCAGTGCGGGACGCACAGACACCCCAGAAAATTTTAGCATTGGATTATCTAGCTCTGATTCGAAGCCCAAAATCTCGTGATTAGCCCATCTTATTGCAGGTTATGTTCATGAGAGCACAGAAACTGCATCTTTAAGACTAAATTTTGCCTTACGATTTCCAATGCGCCATCTGTGTGTAAATTTGATCTTGCCTTGTGCATGACTCTCGAATTTCGAGAAATATACCCATTATTATTATTATTAATATTATTATTATTATTATTAGCGTGCGCAATGAGAGCTTGAAAATGGGGGCATGTAATCGCCTACTGTTAGCCTGAAAAAGATCGGCAACCGTGACCATGGTATATGAGGTGGCAGAACAAGTGAGGTCTCAATAGACCAGGCGTGGTAATGAGCCGGGCGACAGCAGAGCCATCTGTCATTATACAAAAGGAATGTTGAGGATACGTAATAATAATATTTTAATTCTCGGAAATTGCCAGGAGCATGCAGTGCGCATGATCATGACGTGCGACAATAGCGACAATAGAAGGAAAAATATGAAAAATATAAACACTCACGTGCAAGCGTTGGGGGCTATACGGCAGCTAATAATATGTACATCAGGTCATAAGTTTGGTAAGAGCATAAGTAGTAACGACTTTCCTCGAGGGATATTTGAGTCCAACGGGGACTTCTTGTCCGTATCGCTCGGTGTTATTTATCGCATCTCGTAGACCGCCATATACGCCCGACAAAGCAAAGTGGACCGATACCGTCACCGGAATGTCCCCTAAGGTGGCCAGTTTTCTGAATATTGGGAATAAACGCGAAATGGATCTGGCAGAATGGATAATGCGTGGCAAGAAAAAACGCAATAAATTTGGGAACTGAAAAGTTGGAGATAGGTTATCACGAAATGCATAACCTGCTGAGAAGTATGTTGAACGGGCACTAGCGGTATAAAAGGCAAAAATTGGAAGCACAGTCCGTTGTGCAGGGAAGACGGCGGCTACGACGGGGTAGAAACCGTGTAACCGTACGTCTAATCCATGAGGTTTGCTTTGGGCAATTTTTATTCTTTAAATCTTCGCTCGGTCCAGTGATAGAGGAGGGGTTGGAGAAGAAGGGGAACCAGAATCAAATCAGGTAATGTTTGGTGGACACGTGTGGGGAGCACCAGCCTGTTGCGAATTTCGCAGAGGAGAATAAAAGTTCATGAGAAATGATGGACCTCAACTATTTTCGAAAGTCTAAATGCATTTTTAAAGTCAACTCATGTCGAATGCCAATAAAAATACTACTTCCATGAGTCCGTGTTGTATGGTTTTAGCAAAGGAACTTCGGGTGGGAACAAGATGAAGCCAGTACAAAATGATGCACGTGAACACAGGGACTAGAGGGCTGTTTAAGACAACAGTGCTGGCCACCCAACCTGGAAAACACCGTTGAGGAGTGAAAACAGTGTGTGTAATCCTTGAAATTATCTGCATCCGCACACCGCTGCAGCCGAGCTGCTCGCCCGATGTGCGCCGGCCAAAGCGATGGGTGTGACCGCGCGCCGCGCTACTGTGGTAACTCCAGTGAACTGTGAGTTGCAGGAAGGAATGCAAACACCATTTTTCAGAAGGGGTTGATCACAGGTGAGCCGAAACCGCGGTAGGCAGAGAATGAAGTAAGCGTTTTCATCCGAGCAGAACTGTACATTTGGAGGAGAGAAAAAACGGGCAGGCGGTCTAGTCTAGCTGACAGCTGCGGTTCAATCTTACGGGTGGTTTGGAAAGGGAAGTTATCAGAACGCATAGTGCAGTCTAAAATTTACTTCCTTTTCCGCATTGAGCACGAAGGTGACATCAATGTGGTTTTCAGAACCCCAGTTCGGTTTCATGTACTCGATCCTCAGGTGGTTATGGTTGGTATAGATTAGGGATAACTGGATGCTGACGACCAAAGAAGACACCATCACAATAAAGGACAATTCTTCACGCAAATGAGAAAGTTTTTCTAGTTGATTCCGCTTGGAATATCTCACAGGTGACTGATGCTGTCAGAAGCATTGTGATGAAAGCCAAAGGCAACATTGGTGGCACACTTGAAACAAATGCAAATGAAAGAAATAAGGAGCCTGTTGACGCAAGGGAAGAACAAGAAAGGAGGCAGATATGTCCATTGGAAAGCACCCGAGGTAGCTACAAGGAACTAGAGCATATTCCCACTGAAAGAGTCAAACAGAGCACCGTTGTAAGTATTCACGCAAGAGGTTCAGGTAAGTAACAGAAGACCGATATTTTGTGCGCACCCACTATGGGGTCGTGGACTTTACTATTATGCAATATAGAATTCAGAAGCGAATTGAGGAATAAGTAAAGGCTCAATAATTGCCCGAACGTTCCTCAAGAATAGAAATTATTCGAGCAAGTTTCCATCATTGAAGATGGTACGGTTAGTGGAGAATTATTGAGGCCGCATCAAGACGAGACGTACAAGTCTTGCATAGCTAGGATGAAAGTAAGCCGGAACCACAAGACTCATTGCCTTTTATTTTGAACGAGCTACTCAAAACCGAGTTCAGGAGCTGGAGTAGACTAACGAAAACAAGAGACGGAAAAGTAAGTGAGGATCGGCCATAACTTCTGCGGAACCCTTGATTGGGTTGTTGGACGTCAAGGCTACACCTTGAGCTAAATATTTGCCTCACGACCTTCGAATTCTGGCGGGAGCCTTTATCACCCAAAGGAGTGTACACGTCGTGAGTTGTAGTCGTAGTAATCTTCCAATTACTGGTTTGTTATTATGACATTATTCGCTGAGATTCAAGTTCCTGGACAGGAAAATTAGCTAAATGTTTGCAAATACAGAATTATGAATTAACCAGTGTTTGTTCATTTTGTCAGTTTCTATCTAAGCTTACGCTGTCACACTCACTGCACTGACCTGACCTCAATGTAAAAGCTTTTGAACTATGTAGGGCAAATTCAACCTGTCTGCTTAGTTGTTTTTAAGAGTAGATGCACCTGTCGGTCTGTCCACTCAGTCTTCCATCTTCACGTTTGCATATGTCTCAATCCCTTTCTGATTTTTGGACGTATCGTGTGACCGCGCTTTCTTTTGCGTCATGACATCGTAATTTAACGGCGCTTGTATGTCATGGGGTATTACTGGCCTGTTATTTGCCCAGAGGCTTATTTTGCAGACGCATAACCTGCTCTCCACCGGTGATAGTCACTCAACCTCGTAAAGAAGTCACAAACTGCGTTGTTTTACAGTACTCCTCAGGGTCTCTCTCCCAAGAACTGCTCCCAACCGATTGCAAGCAGTATCCCCTTATAACCATGGTGGTACCAGCTACGAGTTGTCACATAACAACTTTATTTATATTTTCTTCCAAAACCTAACATATCCAAGCAAACTCGGATTGGCTGGTGGTTTCACGTAGCGACTGGAACGTGCCAATGACATTGATTGCACTATTACCACTACAAAACACTCCGAATTCGGCCCTCGTTTGGGAACAATGAGCCAATGCTCGGCAGTGCATAGTGACTTGGAGAGTGAAGCCCATGAAATGGCACAGATTTTCCAAAGTTGCTTATCCAATTTAGTGGACCACGTTAACAACTTGCAGCACACTATCTCAAAGCCTGCAGCCCCATCCCGCCTCATCGATCCTAAACACTGCTGGATAAACAGGGCCAGGTGGGCGCTGGTAACTTCCTGGACATTGAGCAGAGTGGATGGGTCATGGAACGCTATTGTATTTGACATCCCTGATTATATTCCCATGAACGGCCCTATAAATTAACTCTTGTCTACTAGCGGTATGGCCCACATACCACGTCTAATGACGCGGCTGCGGAAGCGGATCCAATGTCATAGTCTTCCCCTCATGCCGAAGTTCCGGACAAAAATTCTGGCGAATTTATTCATAAGGAAGCAAAGAATCATTGCCGTAACTAGACCTTTTAAAAATATGAATAGTACTATATACGATATACGGCTCGTTACATCGGATTCATCTTCTAAAATAGGCATTGTTTCTCCAAAACACTCGCCCATTCGTCGGCCCAGCAGAAATACATTTGAGCCGATACCGTCCAAGGGTTCACTCCCGGTGGTTGTAGACCTAGACATACCGAGCTCGCCCATCGTATTTCAGCCGCCTTCCAATCGTGCCTACCTAGGCTCTCCAAGCTCAAAGTCGCCTTTTTCTGCCAGGCTCAAACACCCGTCCACCCCGCATCCACCCTACAGTACGGTCGTCAAAACCAGTTCCCTTAATTCATCGTCATACTCCACCCTGCATTGTTCACAGGCTGCAGTCCCTCGAATGAATAGTGAAGCCTTTAAAACCAAGGAAAGAAACGTTTTTCTGACTGGCGCTGTCGTGACCCTCGATGGACGAGGTCCACGTACAACATAACTCTCTTTCACTTCACAAGATCCCTGCCAAGCCCACAGGCAATAGCGCGGTTCTTTGTCCTTTTCCTTTACGCTTATCACGGTCGCATAGCTCAGCTTTTTCAGGAGTTAGACCTTAACCTATTCATTTTGGCACTACAAAATTACCTAACAGCATTGGAAAGCATCTCTCGCTGCCCCATCCAGCGAGGTTCCCTAATCGGCACAAATTGAACTCTTGTCGTCGCAACCAAAATGAAACCGATTTCCATATTAGTGGCAGGTACCTGTTCCCCAAACATGCGCGTAAACCATGAGCATATTGCGAGAGGACCACATGTTTCTGAGTTGCCCTTGACTGATCATCTGCAGCCGGTAAATGTAATACCAAAACCGACCTGCCTATACCCACTGTCCCACGCTCCCCGGACAAAGTCGGGAGCTTTCCGATTAACTCAAATCTAGGCCTTCCAACATCCCACCAGCTACAGACTTACTACATATGCCTTCAAGATATTCCACATTTTACCCGGTTTTTTTCTCCAGCCATAGCACATCCTCTGCCTCGATTACGCGGCCTGCTTAGTCCCCAGCAAACGTATTCTGCTTACCGGCTCTGCTAACAAACAGACTGATACCTAGCCTAGCTTATGACTCAGACCTAAAAGGACGCAGTCTCCCAAAGGCGTTACCACCTGCATCCATTCCTCCTTGCTTTTCACAGAATGACTTTTCACCCAATATCATACCTTACACATCTGGTGATATTTACTGCAATTATCCACATTCTTGTACTAATACTACTGAGCCATTCTCATTGTTACTATTAAACGCTCGCTCTTTCCTAAATAAAGTGCACACGCTGCGCCTGCTGTTTCACACACGTAAATATGATTTTATCCTTCTCACTGAGACATGTCTGACCGAGCATACTTCGGACAGAGACACTACTATGAGTGGTTACGAGGCCTTTAGTAAAGCCAGAATAAATAAGAGCGGGGTAGGTTTCATCATCTTTACAAGAGATACCCTTTCAGCCTCATGGCACAAACACTGTGCATCTAATAACCTGAAAAATTCCACCTGGCTGATTGTGGTTACCTGGCGTCAGGACTTACCAATCAGTTGCATCTACCGTCTCTCTAGTACGCATCGGCTAGAGTTCTTACCAATAACTGATGCGCTTAACGCGGCCGCCGACCCGCCAGGTCCTAAGCTATTAGCGGGCGACTTCAACGCCCCGGGGATTTGTTGGTCCTTCTTCTCCTCTCCAAAATACCTTCCTGCGTTTGTTTCCGGTGTGCGACTGGGTGTGTGGACACAGCATGTTTCATTACCCACAAGGGCCGACATTACTCTCCACCTTACCTTCACGACTGGCCTAAAACACCTGCGCACTTCCAAAGACATCACACTACCCGGATGTGGCCATTCGTAGGCTTTTAGTCTGGTCGTTCGTTATCTCCTCAGCTTTGATTAGTCAGTACCATAAAACCCCTTGGGGCCATTTTCAAACCATAATTTGCAGCGAAAATTAAGACGATTTTTCTCTCTCGGTGGATCCCCAACTGGCCGCCGACCAATTTTACGCAACTCTGGGCATGTCCCTTGGCTTATTCACTGCAACCCAGTGTGGCGCAATCCCCAAACAGTTGATTATCCTGGACCGCCTTGGGAAAAATTCTTTAATCCAAACAAGATTCAAACGGACAGAAGAATTTCTTCTGATGTTGCAGGTTAACCGTCCGTCTCAGGAAATCGGGATCCTCCGATTCTCTTCCAAAGAAGGAACTTTGGGCTTTACACTTCCAACAAGGTTGCAGCGCTAGCAAAGCTACTGAGTACAAACAACTCCATATCTAGTACACATATTGCATCTGTCATATTCAGGGGCACGTGCACAAACGACTCTCTGCTGATATCAGAGGTGTTCACGGATTACTTAACCTCCGTCATGACAACCAATGAAAACACCATTATTATTGTGAATGATATAATATTAATAACACAGCGTTGTTGGTAGATGTAATGCGCCAACGTTTCGACTACCGTGGGTAGTCTTTCTCAAGGCAAGTTTTACAATCAAATGACTGAGGGAACGTTCACATGCCAACTGATGTTTAGTTGTGTTCGTGTATGTGTGTGCTTTGAAATGTGGGTCAGGTGAGTGATTAGTTGTCTTCCACGTCATGCGTCACCGTGGTGGTGGGGTCAACTAGCGCGGTGACCTTTGGTATGCTTGTTTCTTAATGATGTTAGGGCTGTCCATATCTCCGAGATCTTTGCTCCGTCGTTCCGATTTATGCATGTGGGGTGGGTGCTTATCGCCATTATACCATTATACCGGGAATTACCTAGTCTCCTCTGCATCCTCCAAGGTTCTCATTGCAGCCAAGTTATTTTGAACCTATTTTGTCAGAAATACGACCATCTTTTCACGTTCACCCGACGATTTTTTCCAGCCCTCTTCTAATTCTGGAGCGCGGACATCTCAATAATGTTGTCCAATCCATTTAATCTTTCCCAAACAGTTGCACTTCCCCCATCAATGGAAAACTTTGTGATCGTCCCAATTCACAAAAACGGTTCGCAGCAGAGGCCATCTAAATACAGAACCATCAATCACACTGCAGCTGTATCTCGCATTATTGAAAGAATAATAAAATTTAGTCAACAACTTACTTAGTTGGCCATGACCTACTTCACCCCGACCGACGTGATTTCCTTTAAAGTAAATCATGTTCTGCCTCCATGATTGTTTTTTAAGCATTTCAACCAAGGCTGCCACCGACCGAAAGTCGGTGACTGTGGATTCCTAGATACGACGAAGGCTTCTGATAGCGCGTCTCATCGTAAGCTTCCCATGAAAGTCAAGAGCTATGTTATAACAACTACCGTGCTCGCTAGGTCATCCTCTTGTTTGACCATTAGACTGCAGATGGCGAATGTAAATAGAACCCTATCCAAGCCTTGTACGATAACCAGTGCGGTTATTCAAGGAAGCTTGCTAGGTTTAACACTGTTTCTGGCGCACGTCACCGACACTTTTCACATCATTAGGTGTGGTGTTCCTTTTTTATTTGCAGATGATATAGAAGGTCGTTACCTCACCACCATCCTAGACAATGTAAAAATATATGCTGTGTCCTGATCCATGGTGCACAGCTTGGTCGATGAAATTCTCGGCTCAAAAAGCGGCATGCTCAAGCACATACGCTAGATTCCTATGAGAGTATTTGAAATTAACCACGAAGACATTCCTTTCCATCACACTGTTACAGACCCGGATCGGTGATTGTGATTTTCTTAGATATGGTGAAGTCTTTCGATTGCACATCTCATCGCAGGCTTCTCGTGAAAGTCGAAGGCTACGGTAAAATAACCACTCTTCTAGATTGGGTCTCCTCTTCTTTGACCACCAGAAGGCAGACGGTGGACATAAACGGAACTTCATCCAATCCTCGTTCGACTACTATTGGGGTTATTCTAGGATTCCTACTAGGTCCACTACTGCTTCTGCTGTACATCAAATAAAATTAATAATAATAATAATGTATATTTCTCGGTTTGCGAGAAGCATGCGCAAAGCAAGATCACACTTTACACGGAAGATAAACAGGAAATGCGATTGGCGGAAATCAAGAGGGGTAAGGGTATAAGTATAACCTTCATTTATTGGAGAAGCACACTGGAAAGCAAAATAAGGTGCTGCAAAGCAATGGAGAAGGTACAAATATGTCACTGATAAACGGAAACTAATTTTTCAAGACCACAAAAAGAGTTTCCTGGGACCGCTTTCAAACAGCGGAGTACGAGTCATTTCGTGTTTAGGTGCACTGAATATGCGCATTGCTGGCACAAAACATGACCAGGGCTCAACGGCGGATGTCGAGATATGACCGGAGCCCCAAATGGCAAGAGCGTTACGCAATGGGCGCAAACGATGAGCTGAGATGACAAGCAATGGTACTACGGTAATTAGATGGAACGCGGAACAACAAGCAAAGTGGATAAGACACATATTTGACGACAACGAAAAATTGGCGAGAGTGGAGGAAAACTGTCAAGATTGTCTCAAACAATCCGGAGGATATATTATAAAGTTTAGATAAGAAACTCCCAAGAATATTGATCGTGTTTGCATGCGAATGGCGACAAGCGGTATTGGGAGATGCGAAGGAGAGGAGAAGTTTAGTGCAACTTCATTCCTTAAGTATACTAGCCAAGGTTTGCCCTATGCTGTCGTTTTTGCTGTCGCAGCTTTTGATCTCGATCTGCGGTACGGGTGGGGAGTATGAGGCACGCGAGCTGTTCCAGCGGCAGTATTAACCATGCTTTTGCCTATTCGCGAAGATTCTTCTGAGCTGCAGCATCCAGGGCAATCAGCGGCGCAGTTTTGGCCGAAAGGGCCGGTACTTGAGCACCAGTTTTGGCCAACAGCTTCCTAGCAGGAGTGATAGGATAGCATGTTTGGAGTTGCTCTTATGCGGATGTAACCGGTAAAAGCGCGTCTAGCCCGAGTGCGGGGTTTAAAACACAAAAGAGAGAGGTCTGGCTTGGGTGCTGAATTAGGTTCATGGTGATTATTAAACCGTAGAAAGTCGACCTGCAAAGTAGTGTTTCTGTTGCGTGGACCTCTGTAACTAGGCCAGAGCTGCAGCAGCAGTTTTACGGGTAGTTGTAGGTTTAAGGTTACTAAGAACGGTCTATTCAGAGTCGCCAAGCAACTAAAGATGATCATATGATAAGAGACTGTTGGAACACACAGGCTGTATGTTTTTAAAGTGACGGAATTTAATGACAGCACTGGTCAGTGAAATAGTATGTTGACATTTTGGTCAACCCATACCGGGAACAGCTCAATGGTTAGTCACCTATGCAAAAGTTAACAAGGGCGCGTCCACTACGGGGAGGAAAGCTGGTTAAAGAATGTATTGGTGTGGACGTGCGAGTACGTACATCATTTAAATACGCTAGCCAAGAATGTCTTCTATGCTGTCATTTTGTTGTCGCAGCTTTTGGTACTAATGAGTAGTACGGTTGGGGAATATGAGGTGCGCAAGCCGTTCCGGAGACAGTAGTAATGGCGGTTTTGCCCAATCGCAAAGATACGAGTTGAGATATCCAGTGCGATAATCCGCGTGGTTCCGGTTGAACGGGTCGGTACTTGAGCGCCAGTTCTAGGTAACAGGATCCTAGTAGGTGTGACAGGATAGCAGATTTGAAACTTCCAGTACGAGGACGGAGCCGGCAACAGCGCGTCTACTCTGGGTACGAGATCTGAAACGCAAGGGAGGGAAGTAGTCTGGCTTGGGTGCCAGCTTGGGGTTCTGGTGATTATTGGATTGCGACAGTATATTTGCAACATAATGAATCTATTCCATAAAAAGTGGTAATTAGAATTGAGCAGTTTTAGGGGTAGTTGTAGTTTTCCAGCTACCTAGTCAGCTCCACCAAGCCAGTAAAGAGGATAACATGACATGAGAAGCGAGGAGTACACAGGCCGAAGGTGTTTAAAATCACGGAACGAATCCCAAATGATGATCTCAGTAAAGACTCGATCATGAACTGGAATTCTAACCCAAGTTCCTAAGACTCGTCTATTCCAGTGTTAGCTCGTGTCAGGTTAATTAAGGGCGGGACATCCGGTAGCTTTTCCAGCTGGGCCTTGAAATGGGCTAAATTTGGGTGCGATCATAGGGAACTAGGGAGTTTGTTCGACAGCTTAGAGTAAGCAACTCTGAAGAATCGCGCCGTGATCGATAGTCAGGTTAGGGATAAGCCTGATGAGTAGTATCTACTGAGAAGTGGATACGGGGGACCACCAGCGTCATGTATGACGTTTGCAGTAGAAAATTAATGCAACAAAGGTCAAAGAGAAAGGCAAGGTTTATTTGAGTCCACGAGACCATAATGGTTCAAGTCGAAGCAGCCCGCAACTTGCCGTATAGTTCAGGCTAGATGAGCGGCCTTGAAGATTTCTAGTGAACACCCGCTGCACAGTCTCGGTTGCAATTCGATCGACTTTACGCATATGTGTGAAGATAATCGAGCAGCACTTGAGGCGGGGCCTAGCATGGGACTTGAAGGTGATAATTCTGCAGTCTTGAGTACGAAATGCCCTTAAGGTCATTGTGGCGGTTCTTTTAGCTACAGCCGTCCGGTGGTGGGCTTCATCATGAAAACTAAAAGAGCAGAAGTATTGTAACCTTAGGTCCTTAACTTTGTGTGATGCAAGAGTTGGCATGACGTATATGGAGAGGGAGCCCGGCAGAACATGGCATTTATATGCTATTAAAGAACTCTCGTCATTGGAGAACTTCATAAGCCACTTGAAACACCAGTTATCAGGAGACTCTAGGTCTTTATTGATAAGTGCAAGGTTGGAGCTAAATGAATCAGCCTCAAACGAGTAGACTATTTCAATGTCATCGGCAAACAGGAATGGTGTGCCATGACGAATGAATTTAAAGATATCAATAATGCGTATCAGGAATTGGAGAGGACCAAGGACGCCCCCCTGAATAACCCCACTGATAACAACACAAACTGGGGGTAGCAACTGCCAATATCGACTACTTTAAAGCGATCGAAAAGGTAGAATGATAACCAACCCAAGATAACGGTGGATTTCTTATTCCATAAGTCCTAATTTTGGCCAGAAGTCTGGAGTGGGAAACGCGGTCAAACGCTTTTGAGATGTCCATGGTTAATGTAAATATGTGTTAAGGGATGGTCGTTTTTTGCGGGTGACCGATCCAGTTGCAACTTAGAGCCAAGCCCTCCCCAGCCAATAATCACATCGTCCTTGTATATTATCGCTGGGAGAATGTGGTCATTGGCACAATTTCATCCGACGAAAGACCTGACTCAGCAATGAACCTCCTCTCAAACATCACTGCATCTTGAACATTGACTAAAACGGCTAACTAATGAATGAAATATACCGCTATGGTATACACCCAAGAAAGAAAAAATCGGCATGGCCTTGGGAAGCACCTGTCCTCCAACAACAATCGCCGACGCTATGCGAATCCCGTTATACCTGGCCAAGTCACTCTCGCTATCACGTAGTCAGTTGCTGTGAGCCATCGCCCAAGAGTCGTTTACGGGAGGCGTTAATAACATGTGCATCTAAATTACCGGGTCATTAACCGTTACCCGATACGGCATAATAACAAAAAAGAAAACCGCCTTTACTTTGAAAAACGGAATGACGACCCATAGGCACTGTAATAAATATTGAAAACATTTACACCTTACATCAATAAGGGGAACAGTGACGTCTTTCTGAGAACAGGGTCGAAGCTGACACGCAACCCGGAAAAGCTAAAACCCTGCAGATCTCTTTTGGAGCCACCATAACAAACGGTAAACCCCCTGGTGGCGCGAACTCTACAGACAGTCTTCATGTATTAAAGACATTCTTTTGTACTTCGGTAGCTGGTGCCTCTCACCTTCTCCACTTCAGCAGCAACGGTTGGTGAGTGCCTTTGCAGCCGTGCCCATTTCATTTGATTTTATATCGACACGCCTTGGCTAAATGTGACCCGTTCAGGCAGACAAGAAAGACGACATTCATCTTTGCCCTATCCCAACGCTCATCAACTTCTGTCGTTTGAAATTTTTGGCACTCGACCAACCCAAAAGTGTCTCCACGGAGTCATCATCATGCTAGTCTCTTTCCACCCTGAGAGACGATGTGAGCGACTGCTCAGGTCTATGACTTGACCTGACCATTTGATCATCTATCAACGATGGCACCGTCTACCCCGCCGAGTTTGCTTCTGCTCCTCACAACTTTGCCAAAGCCAATGTTGGCGATGCCCGCATGTGCTTCGACAAAATCCCTCAGTTCCACAAATTTGGCTTCTCGGTCCTCTTTGCTGGTTTTCCCACTATCTCTGCTCAGTGCCTTTGGAGTTCCCCAGGAGGACACAAGACAATATATTTGAGGTTTTGCAAGATATGAAGGTCAGGTTGGGACTGCGGGTGGATTGTTGCTGTGCTGCGGTTCTGCATTTTATTACCAATTTCGGCTGCGAGTGGAAATCACCTCCAGGGGGTTTCACTCCGCAGGCGGTGCCATCTACCTGGACTTCTGCTCTCCTGAAAGGCTGACCAAATAGAATGTTTGGGATCTCGCAAGCTTTGTTATAGCCCGCCCTAGGCTTTAACAATATGCAAATTTCTAATGCCTCTTTAGCTTGGCCGTGGCAATAACGCGTGAAGTGAAGGGATCGCCGTCCAATGCAGTTTAACCAGGACTGGATGAAATTCTCGAACCGGCCGCTAAATTTATATTATTCTCTGCTTGTCAATCAAATGTCACCAGTTCTACACGTGTGCGGTCGGGCGCTATTCCTGCTTTTGTGTTTGCGATTTTCAAATAGCTGGATATTGGTGACGTTTCCAGTGCCGCATTACCATATTTAAGCAGATTTGCCCGTCGACCAGCCTGGATTTTCAGGCCGACCGGCCCTGAGTCTGGTAAAGTTTAACTTCCATTCTAATTCAGTTATCACCAGCCCATCGATAATAAAATTGATGTACCTGGAAATAGCACGTCGTGTAGTACCGGCTGGACCAGCAGATCTAGCTTCTAATGAATCGCCGTGGCAACAAACAGAATTCGTGTATTTCCAAACTACTTTTAGTCTACCTCCACGTAATTTCGATACTGTCATTGGAACTTTGGTAATTCTGTCGTCCAAAATGATCAATTTGATCACAAAATGGTTTCAATACCGAGGATTCGAGTGACGCGTAGCTAGTGATCTGTGTCTCGAAGTAAGGCAAGAAAGTGTAGTGTTCCTAGGCTTTCTATTGCTTCTTCTGCATTCTTGATTTGCAGTGCCAACGCTAGCAACTTGTAATATTCCCAGTAGTTGGGCTGAAATAAAGAATTGATTTTAAGAGAGTCCAATTGAAAGCTAGGCGTCTAACCGTTGTGTATACCATCAGAGGAATTCTGGACATCCGAGTAGCACGAGCCGATACATGTCCCATGAAAACTTAAATGAAATGAGTGGAAGGCGGCTTAGGAAAAATAAGGAAAAAGAAAAAGCTGACAGATACCATACAGGGATGAAGATAGCGAAAGAAGAGCCAAGTACACTGTCGCAGCAGTCTCAACGCAAGGACATAATGACTGACTGACTGCAAAACTGCCACCAATGAACGGAAGGAAAGAAAACTAAGGAGATCAGAACCAAATCGATCAGAAATAAGAATCGAAAGAAAAACAAATAATTGGAAAAAGAGAAAAAATAGAAAAAAGAAAGCGATAAGAGGAGAGTAGTGTGCTATCAGCAACACGAGAAAAAGGGCAAACAAACCAAATGGATACGCAATATCCACGCACTCACGAAAAACATGTCTCAATGAACCGCTCTCAGCACAAATAGAAGACACTGGCAACAAACGCACCTTAAAGACCTAGGTCTAGTTCCGAGGCGCAAAACTCGTCACCAGAACCCGGGACACTCGAAAACTCTAGCTGTTTTACGAGACCTTGTGTTATCGTTCACTAAATTTTGACATGCCACCTTCTCACTTACTGATCGTTTGCTCAGGAGGACAGCTCTTTTATGCCATTTAGATGCGACCATTTGCACCTCCCTGCAGGTGCAGTGTTCCGGTGCGTCACAGGTCCTAGGCCTATTAAACCTCGTGAAAAAGTTTCGGCTTCCAAGCGACCATTCTTCTCGACTGGGCCTTTGCCTGAGTTTCTTTAACTCCAATTTTATTTGGCTCAGTGCTGTCATAATCTATAGGCGGGTCGACTGGGAAGCGAGTATGGGCAAGAGGTTCAGAGCGAAGCCCTGGACCGGACGCAAAGGGTGAGATAGCTATTTGCCTCAAAGTGAAGGTAGTAACGGGGATCCTATTTGATGCATGTAATAAATGGCTCTAGTGTGCATGTGCGGCGCGGGAAAGGACATTTCTGAGCTGTACCGTCAACACGACAGGCTAGGTTGGTTGCACAGCTTGAAAAAGCTCAAAAGATTTGCCATCCTGGGAAAAACTCCGACGAGCCAACGGCATACTTTGCCACAGGGAGATGGCAGGGGGAGCGTCTGCTGGGTGACGCTGATCGCAGTGGGGTAATAAAAGGTGCAGAAGGTAAGGATCATTATGCGCTGGGCAGGGAAGAGATGGCGTTGGCGCGGAGAGTAAAAGAAGGGCCTATAAGCGCAGGACCTGCAGACCATATAGGACTGGAAGCAATAGAAACCTCAGATAATGTGTGTGCTGATGGCCGTAAACGGGGAGCACTCTCTAGGGGTAAAAGAGGAAAGGAATGAAAGCGAACTAGCAGTAAAAGCCGAAGAAGGGGCTCCCGACGAGGGGCAGCAGGCGCACGAACATGATAATCCAAAACGTGGAACAGTTGGCCGACCCATATACAAGGAACTAGGAAATAACCACAAGACTGAAAGGTGTAGATCAAGAGCTACATCAAGTGAACCAAGAGCAAAATACTTTGCCGAACTCTAGAGATATCGCATTGGGTAGGATTCGTAGGGTTCGAGGGCAACGCGCTGGGCGGTCGCATCTTGGACCACTATGTTTGGAGCCGACGTGCGTGAGTGCCATACGCCGGAAGAAACAAAATAAGGATGCTGTGAGTGCAGGGTCCGGGGTGGGGCTGTGGACTGCCATGCTAATTAACAGGCGAAGACCTTGGGAGTAAGTCCCGAGCATGCGACACGCCCTTCTGTTGAGCGACGAAAGCGACGGCGAGGGAGATTTATTAGATAGAACTTTACAGATGCTGCAAGTGTGGATAATAAATAGCAGAGCTTTGGGTGTGGACGAGGTGAATGTCCCTGGGGTCACTTGCAACCAGGGTAGGAAGACAGTGAATGAATGGCGCCGGAATACTCATTGCTTGGAAGGGATAGAAGGGATGGACGAATAAGAGGGGGGCTTTGATCCTAGCGGCTGAAAAGTATGAAGCACAGGATGGCTATTAACTATGTGCCCGAAATATGCGGGCTCTGGAAGTCAACATGGCAACAGGCGGCCCCAAGATCCCAGTTGCTGTTGTCTACTGAAGCTCGAGGTCAGTGCCAGCGGAGAACGGGGAACCGTTTCTTTACATCAGCGTGGTTGTAAAGCCCGTGGTAATCTCCTTATAATTTCAACGCCCCTGAGGTTGAATGGATTTGCGAGACAACCCCGAAAGACACCTACAGGTATCAACTCCTACATTTTGTGCGTATGAATAAAATAGTTTACTGCGTCACTCAAGTGACTCAACGGAGATTCGGCCAGGTATATTCTGTCTTTGACATGTTGCTAATGAGAACACCGAATGGTATAGGGAGCATTGAGTTGAAACAGCAAAAAGGTAGGAGCGACCAAGTTTTAATCCGCATGCGAATGAATCTGCAGGGGCTGGGAACTCCCGATAAGCATGGTTGAAACTATTCGGGAATGGATAAAAGTAGGCTGATGCACTTGGGTCTTCAGACCCAGCGAGAAGTAGAAGCACGTGGCAAAACGTGGATTATCATTTGGAGTCAATTTTGGGCAGCCTGTTAGCAATGACAGAATTAATTGAACCACACTATCTAACGATGTGGGGTAGCACCATGGTGAAGGTGCAGAAGCGTAGGAGCCAAGAAGAGGAAACAGGGCTTTCTTGAGAAATAAGGATACTTTTGGTTACCGAGATCACCTGGAGCAAATAGGGAAGAGAAAGAGGATGTCAGCGATAGTCCCCAAATACCTAAGTGAAACAGATAGCTAGAGCCACTGAAAGTAACCCCAAAGCCTATTACGAGGCAGCTTTAAGAAAGGCCGTGAGAGGATAGAAAAACCACCAGGAAATTCGATCGACGGCAGTCAGGAAAAATCCGACTGTGGCTTAGAACTTTTCCAGGCAGTTTTGTTATCAATATAAACATTATTATTATACAGGAGGGATTAAGGAGCACAGGGATAAATACGAAGTCCCTTCAGCCTTATGGCGGAGATGCCAGATGGGTTGATCCCGGGGAAGAAGGGTGGGCGAACTAAAACGTATGGACGCGTCGAAAGCAACAGAGCGTGATGGGATTAACCCAGCGGAGGTTCTCGTAAAACCTTGCACCCAGCCCTTTATTGCATCGCAGGAGGAACGGCGGCTTTCCGCAGGCTGGTCGACAACGACAGTTACACTGGTGATAAAAGACGGGCACTGAGATAACTGGGGCAGTTATAAACCTGCGAGTCTGACGTCAACTGTGCTGAAAACTTTAGAAAGGCTGTTCGCAACGGGATAATCAATCACCAGGAAGCCAACGAACTAATGATGTTGGAGCAATATGGCTTTTGACAAAAACGCTTTTGTCCGACCATTACGAGTAGCCTCTTTAATGAAGTAATAGCAAGGATCGACAGAGGCGAAAGAGTAGAAGTCTGCCATCTGGACTTTCAGAAGGCCTTTAATCCCGTGAAACACAGGCCTCTGACCAGAAAGCAAAGGCTTTTGGGTGGAGGCTAAGGTGAACAACCGGACAGCACAAAGTATGAAGGGCAGATCCTTCAGGGTGAGAGTCGAGCGGTGTCTATCGGACAGAGGATTGCTATGCGGCGGGGTGCCTCAGTGGTCTGTCTTGGGGCCACTGGTCCTCCTGGTGTGTCAGCAACATAGCCAATGTGTGGAGAAATGCGTGTTTCATGTTTGCTGACGACGCCAACCTATTAGAGATAGCACACAGTGAAGCTCTCCAGAATTATGGGGATAAAATTTACCAGTGGTCGATAAGCTGGGTTCTTCTGTTGAACTTGAACAAATGTCAGCGATTCAGAGAAGGAGAAGCAAATTCCCCAACTGGGCATCAGGTCGCAATAAACCAGACGCAGCAAGAAAGGGATCTCGGGATAGTCATGAATAATGACTTCAAACCTAGTCTGTAGCATCACAGTTTCACAATGTCAAGAAGGCATGTTGTGCCTTAGGCCAACTTAGGAAGACTAGGACCTCGGAGGCCTAACGTTCTTCTGCCCCCGTTCAAGGCATTTGTCCGACCGCACCTGGAATACTATGTCCAGGTACGGGGACCGTATTTGGTAAGAGACTGGAAGATGCCGGAACAGGTTCAGCGTGTTTTTATACGCTGGATTGGAGATTTAAGGCACATGGGATATGAGCAGAGGCTGGAGCGCTTGGCTTAGACTGTCCGAAAAAAAACAGAGAAAGAGGTGATTTAATACAGGCCTTCGAGAACACTAAGGATGTGGACGAGATACGGGATCACCCGAGTCCTTATTCCAGATAAGGGGAACGACAAACTAGGAGGGAACGGGAAAACAGTTGTGTGAGAACATGTAGCCACCGGTTTGATATGCAAATCGTTTGCCATACTGGTGATGAATGGCTGGAATTAGTTATCGGAGGTAGTAGTCGAGGTGGGATCAGTGCGCGACTTCAGAGAAAGACTAGACGATGCATTGCTAGCTGTGTTTGGAGAGGATGATGTGTGAATAGTAGAGCGGAGGCGGTGATCGAGAGTAGAGCATCTCAATAATTGTTCCCCCTGTGGGAACCGAAGACGGATTCCACCCTCGAGATGTCGAAACATCGTCTGATCCAAGGAGCTCTCGGTGCAAGAACTTCGACGATCAGGCATCTCACCGTATCGTGCACTAATCTAACTGGGACTGGAACAATTTGGGAGCTACCTCAAGCCGTTGCATCTGCGCTACACCAATAATGTTCTTCCACTCTCTATGGCAATTGTACTTCTCCCTGCTCTCCGTCTTCGTTTATGGATCCGGAGTTGAAAATTCGTAGTCGTATCGACAGAATTATTGGAGCTCGTGCCATACCTTGGAATGCAATACCTGGGACTGTTGTATCCACCCGTTCTCTGTCAATACGGCGAGCAACGCCTAAATTGCGATGGTCCTTCTAGTTTGAAAATAACGTCCGATGGTTGTCTACCGCGCTTCAGGCCGACGAACGCTTGTGGCACTGATGTGACGATGTTGGTAGCACCGTGATTAACGGAACTTCAGGTACGTAGTCACTTCTGCTTATTGGCGCAGATGGCCAAAGAGAGTGCATACTGACGGCGACCTTCAGCAATAGTAGCAACAGCAGCGTTATCATTGATAATTTTAAATAGGGCAGTGATCTAGTTGTCCCCGGCTAGTTTATGTTTAAGTGTACGTTTTGTTCACTCGGCGACCGCTCGTGCCACTCCTGATACACTTTTTCGGCGTACTCTATAGATCAGTCCCGAAATACACGCGACTGACACCCCGTCAGCCTTATTCTCTCCTTCGCATGCAACGGACGCTGTTGGCGCACGCAGTGTTGCATCCCTCTTATAAGAACTGAAGTCCCGCAGGGGGACTCAGTCGCCTTGACTTGGTCGAGGAGGTACTGGTCCTGTGACGGCGACACCTTCCAAACTCCGAACGCCCTTCTTGAATCTATAACCAAAGTGCTGTATGCAAGCTGCGTCCACCTGCCAGCCTGAAGAATCCAGCATCGCGGGTATGCCAAGGTGGTTGCAAAAGCCTTGAGGACTCAAAGGACGTCAAGTCCGTAGAACTCCCGGCAGCATCCAGTAGCGGTCCTCCAAGCGGAGAGAAAACCTCTACCACGAAGGATGCAATTTTCTTGCCACCAGTCCTTTCAAAGCTACTGAAGACGTGGTGTAGCACCGTGTTGCTCATGGCGTTGGCCCTTTATGTGATACCTTTTGCAGACTATTTACACTGGAAAAGGGTAACCCACCAAAGTAGGTTTGAGTCCTCAAAGCTTTTTGGCCAGAGAAATTACCTGAGTTTAACGCATCGACATCCCTCAAAATCGTCTCCAGTTCAAGTGGTCCTGTCGTTTCTACCATCTTATCCACTCAAGGCGGAAATTGTTTGTTTGCACCGAGACATTGATTTTGAGGAATGATTGGAGCGGAAATCTCCCATCATCAAGCTCCACGGGCGCCGTGCGAGAGGCGAGACGGACATCGTTGCCAGGGATTTTCGGGTTTAGAAGAGGCCGCCAAAAAATTTGGCGGCAATCGATTCCAATTGTCTCTCTTCCGGTGATCTCCCAGTAAATGCTTTCTGGATGGAAAGGCCGGCAGTATGGTTAAACACACGCATATGGAATATTCGAGCGGCATACACCAGAATGAAGCTCTTGTGGTGTTGTCCCTTATGTGTACTTTGCGGCAATGTGTTCAATTCTGGACTGTGGTTGCGAGATTCAGATTGTGCATCGGGGATACCGCTTGTAGGTTTCTGATCACCAATATCTACGTAGTATAGTTAGGACTGGATGGAGTGACCGGGTGAGTAATGTAGAGGTCAGGAGTTTAGTATTATGTACCGGTTCTGTGGTCAGTTTATCTCAGCGTATAAAGCTTAGTAGGTTACGCTGGTTCGAGTGTTGCTTATGGCGAACACTGTTCTACCATACCATTGTCCATTTTGGGGTTTGAAGAAGCCTTGTGGATGTCAGCAGATGTCATGTTAACGTGGGATGAGAAAATGTACGGCGAACTTAGGTGAATCAGGTGTCTCAAGTCTTCATAGTCGGGATCCGGAACTTCCGTCAATTGGCTGGCTGGAGACACCGAAGAATGTGACAGTAAACCGTAAAGTGGCGATCATGTCATTTTCTATCGAATGAGAATAATTGAAGGAATGCGTTTGCATTGTTAGACCGCTGCCTTGCGATCAGGCTCTTGCCAAAATCAATGGCTTTGGTTGATAACCTAAATCGTTCTTCTGCTTAACGTCCGGATTGCCTAGCAGCACTCGTCCATCAATCCCCATGAGTTACACGCCTACTAGTTATCCCTATGGGGAGTATAACTGAGCAGAAGCCCATCTACTTGGATCAATTATTCTTCTCGATTTTCTTCGACGGAGCTGCAAATTCAGATCGAACTCCCGACCGGGAGGACCCTGTTCCCCTCGGATATTCACTCATTTTATAGAAACAGGCAACCCTGGGGAAAAAAGCGGTCAGTGAAGCTTGCCTTGCTGTTTAACGCTGAACGGTTGTGATGGTGATCTGCTGGATCTTGACGTGCCTTTGTGACCCAGCGAGCTATATATGACGGCTTATCTAAAGCCGAAAATCGAACCATGCTTGGAAGGTCAATGGGTAGAGGCCTGACAAAGTAGCTTCCCGGTACTTTCAGTTGGGGGTTGATATGAGTTAGCAGCTCAGTTGGAAAAATAAGTGGGAGAATAATTGATCCAAGTAGATGGTCTTCCATTCAGTTATGCCCCGCTGCCCTGCGGTCAGATTCTTGCTAGAACCAAAGGCTTTGGTTGAGAACCCTAATCGTTCCTCTGCTTCGCGACTGGACTCCCTAGAAGCACTTGTCCATCAAACCCCGTGAGTTACACGTCTACATAATTTCATACAACATCGGTCGTAACTTCGGATAATCAGGACCGCGTTGCTTATTGCGTCCAGCTGAATGGGCGGGTAGTGATAAGTATGCTACTGCTGAGAGTTCCATCTTACTCAAACTATCTCTTCTGTTTCCAAACCAACCTGTTTGCCCCTTCTGCCTACCCATAGTATCTCCAATAATAGCACGCCCGATACTCGCAACGGTTTATTGTCAAGTAGTGTAGTAGGTGGTTTTCAGTCTGTTAGCTCACATTTTCTCAAGCTTCGTCAGCCTCTGCATCTGGGTTCCCTCAATGTGCGCACTTTAATACAGGCTGGCGTCCAGGTGTGTTTGGCTCTGACAGTGAACTCACTTTCGATTGATGTCTGCTGTGTGAGTGAAACACGAATTGAGGATTCGAGTGGAGTAGAGTAATTCAACTAACTGCGCCAAATGTCTCGTCAAGATATTTTCTTCGCACTTCAGAAGACGAAGCAGCTCAAGTAGCGAGTGGGTTGACGACGCGTAGAAATATTGTCTTGAGTGAGAAGGTTGGATAAGCCCTTCTCGACTGGATCCCAGTCAACAATCGCTTGCGTGCCATGAGACTGCAGGGATCAGTCGGCGTCCAAAAGGATAGTAGTGTTAAGCGTAGTTTGTTTTTTATTTCAGCATACGATCCCACAGTCTGCAACACTGACATGGAGAAAGACGAGTTTTACGATAACCTCGTCACTCTTGTTCGGAAGAGCAAACGCTCTGACGTATCGAAGGCGTGGTGGGTTTTCGCGGGGAAAGTTCTCCTTAAAAATATCATGAGTACTTTGGTGGCACTATGACATGGCGAGTGTGGCCCGCCAGTGTCCTTTTTCGTGTTCTACTGACCCGGAAAGGCTTTCCAGAAGAAGAGTATGAATCGATCGACTGGCCACCGGCTCGTCTGGAATGATGCCGCTGCCTTGTGCTTCACTAAACAAAGGCCAGAAGTGCACCCTCGAACAAAAACAGCCTACTCTGGACAGGGCGATCGGGTAGTACAACAACCCACAATGCATATCATGAAAAAGAACGATCTTCAGACGAACGTTCCTCGTTCTTTCTTCATTTAGAAGGACGAACTTCCACCGGAGACGACTGTTTGTTCGTCTAAAGATTCTTGTTAACCCCCTTACCACCCGAGTTCTCTCATAATTCTTCGGGATCTGCAGTCCGCCGCGGTAGTGGTTGTGTGACTGGAAAAAGTCCTGTCCGTATTCTGAGATTCGGAGTTTTGTGCAGAGTAAATAACCGTCGTCCCGATAATTACATTTTGCTTTTCGTCTCAGCGTACACACTAACAGATTGCAGCCCAGATGCAGTCACTGACACTTTCTACCAAAAGCCGCACGATCTCATACGCACAGCAAGACGCAGTGACACCGTAATTTTTGCAGCGGACATGAATGCACAGTAGGTCGGCTGTCCTTGAATGACGAGCGTCTAGAAGGCCCCTTTGATTTCGATTCCTGTCCTTCTGAAAACGGAGAACAATTGCTGGTTTTACGCCCCGACCATCGACTGTTTCCCGCTAGTACACGCCTCAGACGTTCCAATCGTCAGTATGCCATCTGGCGTCTCCCTCTTCGAGCGAGCAGTGGGCCTAAATCGACCACATTGCTATTAGCTACAAATAATGAAGCTGTCTACAAGGCTGCTGGTCGTACTGGGACACTCCCCTCGGCTCCAACCACGCGTTAGCATGCATTAATCTGTCCGTATGTCTTGGTGGGAGCTCAGAACGCATGGTGCAGCGTCGATTAGATTGTGACAGGCTATTTGATCAAATGCGCCTAACAATCTTTAGAAGAGCACAGGCTGAAAAGCTAGAAGTGAAGAACACCTCACAGCACTTATCAAGAACATCTTGCATTCTGATGGGTTACTGAGCTGAAACCTGACGCGTTACGTTGTGATATCCTGGATTTTTGCCGAGTCTCTGCGCCTTCTTCATGCACGCCAGTTCATCCCGGCTGGTAGCGAGTATAATGAAGCTACAGTAATGAGAAATCCCGGCAATCAGTTATGCAGAAACTAGAGAAGAACATTCTGCCGGACACCAAACCAAAACTAGGGCTGCGCTATGTTGATGGCACGTCCGCAGTCACTAAACGATCTGAACTACAACGAACTTTCACAATCGTCAATGGGGCTTTCACGGAAATTAAGTTCATGAGGAAAACGGAATATGACAGCAGTCTACGTTTCTTAGACTTGCCTCCATAGAACAAACGGACAAATACAGGCATATTGGAAATATCCGATAACCGCAAA
>LUCM01003409.1:0-30552 GCA_008360955.1 Fasciolopsis buskii
TTCTAGGCCAGGGACTTAAATCGGTTTTGGACAGAGCCAACATACATTTCTGCCTAAACGGTTTTGAAAGAAAACCAGTGGAAGGCCATGCTTGACAACCCAGAAAGATTAGAGCCCCTGAATCCATTGCGAATCACATTCTCTCTTGGGGGCATGCTTTCTCAACGTGAGGACGAAGGCGAGTGCTCGACGCTCTCCACCAAGTTGGTTGATCTTCGGTAGCTTACATCGTTAACAGCGAGATAGCTAAGCCCTGACTTCAAACCAACCAAAAACAGCGCTTGGATCAGTTATTCTTCAACTCATTTTTCCGACTGAGTTGCAAACTCAGATCAACTCCCCAACTTCGAGGATCCAGGAGACTACTTCGTCAGGGCCTCTAACCCGTTGACCTTCTAGGCTGATTGAATCTTCCGGCTTCGAGATACAGCCTTACCTGTATAGCTCAGTTGGATCAAGGAGGACCAACAATCCCGGTCATCACTGACGTCAACGGTGCTCGTCCTCGTGTGATGGCCTATGGTTCTTGAGATGCAAAGAAATCCAGATGTTCTTCAACTGTCGCGATGAACAAGTCTATGACTTTTGTCAAAAGCGAACACAAGTGTTTCCAAATTACGTCGGTTACGTTAGTCGACGATCTAAGCAAAAAGCGAAGAGCAAAGGTCATTGAATGGCGATGGTTTGAATCGGTCAACGGACTAATCGACCGGCAGGTGTCATTCCAGAAAATTCATGATAATAACAAGCTAGGAATTGGGCGTCTGTTCGATTTGGCTTTTTTGTGTTTTTCGGCAAGCATCTCATCAGAAGCCACCCTCAAAACCCCCGGAGGAACTTAAAGACCTTAAGTTGCATGGTTTAACATATTTGCTTATTAGTTATAAATTGAAGAAATCTCGGTTCCGTCCTGTCTGCCATTACGATACTAAGGAGCTGTGGTGCGGGAGAACTTTTTAAATTTGGTCCAGTATCGGACGTTTCCATTGGTTTTGTACTTGCCTACCATGAATTCTTACGAGTTTCTTACACTCATTTTTAGTGCGAGCATTGACTTGGCATTTGAGGAATTAAGTCCCGTGATCAAAATTACGGCAGAGAGAGTGTGCGAGTGTTCATGAAACAACTAGTCGATTGATTTTAAATTTAAGATTGTGATATATATATATATATATATATATATATATACGTTGTTATTACGGCAATGAAACGGTGATCTAGAAGCAATGAAGTCTCTTAGTGTCAGAATGTAGGTTGTAAGGGTTTGATTAAAAGACCTTGCCCATCTTGCATTTTACGTTTAATCACATCCGGCTTTTTTGGCTACGCAAATCATCATTCCTGTTCTATGAAACGCATAAACTGTGTCTGGTGCATGTCTTTTAGGCAAAAAAGTCTATCACATCTAAAAGTGAACAGTGTTTTCTATTATCCTGTCAACTTCACGGCGGAAGTTGTTTCCTGTAATCCTGAGGCAGAATACTGCCAATATTTTGTTCCCAGCTGCCACAAAAGAGAGGAATATATAATATATATGTAGATATATTTCTCCGGGTTGAGAACAAGTGTAGTACCAACGCAACAACATGTGAAGTGGGTTGTTCAGAAAATCGGTAGAACTAGAAAATAATCAGCCCCAAGGAAACAATTTTGATTTTTGTGATTATCTGACCCGTTTTCGGTATTTTTACTGAGCTTTGCTGTTTGATTATGTAAATGAGATCTTGTGTGTGGGTTTTGGAGACATGGCATATATCGGTTCTAAAGTTTTCAACAGTGGTAGCTAAAGCTCATTATGGTTTAGTATTCGGACTCTGAAAATACCTGAGTAAAATGAACTCATAAGCTCCAGTATTGCGTGCCTATTCTCTCACTGATACTTCCATCAGATAAATCTTGAACCGCAATTTTTCATTCCATGTAAGGCCCTTTATAAGGGATGGTGGAGGTATTTGTGCGGACGATACTTCGCGGTTTTTACCCTCAGTCGAAACTTATGAATCCGAAGTCTTACCCATAGTTTCTGTCCCTTGTATATTTTGCAACAACGACTGTCTCTGTTTTTCTGGATCCGACAGTGGTTTTAGGCTCAGTTGATCGTGCACTTCCGTGATGGTGGTTCTCACTGAAGTATGTGCCAGTAAAGGACATTTTCTTATGCGACCGTTTTATACCGCTAACGAAAGCAGATTTCGCGCTTAAGATGACTTTTCATCCGAGTTGGCTACGGTAGGTGTTTTTCATGGTCGCTCTGTCTGTTCAATCATGCAACTGTAGTGATTACAAGAACCGCCTTATCATCATTTTACGCAAGTTGTTTTGTTAAATTGATTTTGAATGTAATCCGGAATGTGCTAGGAAGTAAGAAAAATCAGGCAGGATTATTATCACAAAGGTAATATGCGAAATTGTCGTTGTGATGTGTGGTTACATGTGTTTAGAGTTCGTTTGAATTCTACTGGTTTACAAGATCCATATGTTCATCAATGCCTCTATGTTACCCAGCTTTGGATAGGTTATTGCTCATACGCCGCCTGTTACAGTTGAAGATAGGATATCTGGATATCGATGTCTTTGCCGTATTACCCGACCATGTCAGCGTCGAATAAGCTAAGCCGAGGTTGGGCACGCAATATGATTAAAGACAGTTCAAGAGAGCTACAATCTCTACATTATGCATTCCCGCAGACGTATACCTTCGATGTCCACTCTTCTTCGAAACAGGTAGTGGTTGGCTGTAAATATCTATGACTAATATATGAGTCAGGAAAGTGCTTGAAGACCAAATAGGGCGCTTAATCGAGCAAGACATGTTGCATCTCCCTTTGGGTTTCATACCCTAATTAGCGACCATACCGGTTTAGTCTAGTGGCCAGTAAATCAGAACCTTCCTTCATCTCTTGATTCCCACCCTTAACATTAGTCTTCTGAAAGGCAAAAAACAAGATGCGGCCTTTTGTACCCTAAAGGAAGACTGTTCAGCAAGGTTCACGTCGGTACTCAGTGCGTTGAATCGAAATTTTGGTTAAATAATGTGTCTAACAAAAGAACTCAAAAAATAGTATCAACGTTCATTGGTAATTTCAAATTGTTGTGGATGAAATAATCAGTGCCTTTCACATCTCCCAATCCTCCGTGATCATCTAATAAGACAGTCACAACCATATGGCATGGTATCATATGAGTAAAATTTAAATTTGAAGCATGGGTAAGGGAGATAACCAAACCACCATGTCTTTAATTATTTATCGTAAAGTGGTAACAAAAATCAGTACAAAGTATATCGTTGCAATAACCATAACTAGCAAAAATTTTTTATTATCTGTAAATCAGGACCGAAAATACGCCGATGGTTGTCGGTCTGGGTAAGGTAAGTTGTTTTTGATTTGGGCCATGTATTCTTTACCTCTTTCCTTTTTGATACTACCACTTTGAATTTATTGTACGATTCGTAATTCTCCTCCAAAATAGTTCCCACTAGTGAACGGCCTTATCGGCTTTTCCTTTTTATATCTAAAGATGAATACGAAGGGATAACTCATAGGACAGTATCAGTAATTTATGGTATCCAGCGAGCGTCGGTAATTTTCATTGTTTCTAATAGACATCTGACAGCAGGTACCTTAGAAATGGGGTCATTATCCACTGGTTTGATAAATCAAAGTTGACTCTGATAATTTAAATCCAATTCGCATGTGTACATTGTTATTTATTTCTCACAGTGACGTTACCCCAATCTATTAGACGCTTCGTCCGGTCGGTTATTTTGTGTCAGAGAAAATTAGTTGTTCTGATCACTAGAATCTTGTTTGAATTGTTGGGGGCGTGAATGGATGATAAGTCCATTTAAGAGTCACATGGTGATTCGTGGGAGGATTTTCGTCGGTAAGGCACGACTAACCTTCAGAAAAGGAACATTGGTTTTTCTCACTGGTATGTTTCGCACGAGCAAAATTTTGTTCATCCGTCCGTATGCGGAGCATACTACTGAGAAGAAAAAACAATAGCTTTTCCGATGTTTACTGTCCAACGTTTACTTGTGAATTGAGTTCTTGACACGTCTAATGACTGGTGACTGCGATTACATTTTATTGTTTTAAACCCTTTAACCGTTTGCAGCAGAAATCAAAAGGCCAGCTCATTTTCAGATACCTCGCTTACTAGAATGCCGCTTCATCTGTAATAGTTTTTCGATTGAACAAACAAGTCATCGATTAGTTACCCCACCCATGATTATCTGTTTCTTGAACGAACCCAGTAGAAATCGATTTGTGGCTGTTGTTTATTTCCACTTCTCCCGTTGTCACCTTAGACGGACGCTGTTCGCCGTCATTTTCTGTCTGACTTTGTGCAGAAATAATTTGGTGGGTTTCATCGCCAGTAGCTCCAGCATATTTAGAATGTGGAAAATGAAATCACGTTCAGTCGTGCGTGGTATGATTGAACTAGGCAAGCATAAGTCCTTTTTCCGGGAATATTTTTCGCATTATTCATTACCTTGTGAACCTATTTGCAGTATTGTTTATAGTCTTTTGTAGATATATTTCAGTGAACAAGTACAAAATTTGGCCGCACCCAAATCTCTGGCCCTATCGAAGAAGGAGGTACAGTTAAAGGAGCTCTCGTTACTGCTGTCCTTAATCGGGACGAAAACTAGTCTTGTTTTCTGCGATGGAATCGATCAAGAGCCTTGCTGAGTGGTGACATTTAAGTTCACTGCATTCAAATGCGGTATAATGCAAGATTTTTCCGAATAAATGTTTGTATGCTGATGATGGATATTTTCAAGAAATATTTCATTGGTTAACAGCGAACTGATTCTGTTGATGTGGCACTAAACTCTTTGGTGCATACTGATAGCCTGAGAATGTTGTGCCATTTGATTGGACCAGTTTTTCTCCCGTCTCATTTCCTCAGCTTTTCTCACCTTCACTTTTAGTCAACGGAATCTATTGGATTTATATCCATTTCTTATCACACATTTCAGGCATCAAGTTTTGGCGTTAGTTCGTTCCTTGTTTCCCATCTCATTATTGTGAATATCACACTCTTCAGGTCTTATAATTTTGCGCTGAAGCCTTCTTATATGACCTGGTTTAACAGACGTGCATGGCACAAGAGGGTACATAAAAATTTAGGTGTCCGTAAGTGTTCCCAGGTACAGTTGGCTGGCATTCCTCTTATAATTACCTATTATTGTCATATTTCCTTCACTCTTTTTATGCGAAATATACTACTAAGAAGAAAAAACTACTTTCGGGCCCTTTGTCCCCTTTCTGAAGGTTGGCCTTGCCTGACCAACGAAAATCGTCCGACGAATCGCTATGTGATTTTTAATGGACGCTCCTAACGATTCAAATGAGATCCGAGTGAGGAACTGTAAGTTTAATTCGAAACAAGCGGCTGCAGTAAATCTCGCTCGCTCCTGGTGCTCGGCACGCCACAAAAGCTACTGTATCAAACCAAGCACACAAACCCATGGCGGTAGTAACGGCAGTATGCTGTGGCCTGGTCGCAACTTCATTGCGTTCTAATACCAACAAGCCCACACAGTAACCTATTCTATTTAATTGGGATATGTTTGAGCTGAGGGGAAGGAGACGGATGATAGTGGACAGTTCAACCACGTACGTACACACCACCGCACTCCATTATGCGTTTAGATCGCGTATGCATCCACACACTGACTGCATGGGCCAGATAAACAAAAAACGTTTGAGCTATTGGCCGTGTCCAATTGAACCACTGGTCAGCACGCACTTATGGCATCATGTGATGGCAAGCTGTTAGTCAGTCACCCATGGGCTAAACCGTTAACGGACAGAGAAAGCATGTAAACCTACCGCTTGGCGCCAGCTAAGCCTAACGAATGGGTGTTGGTCAATTGACCGTAGAAAAGACTGAGGTTGAAGAAGGACCGCTGGTGTGCGTGTGTTTATGGGCCAGGGTGCAGCGTTGAAGCTGTCCGCCCACTTGTGCGGAAACATCGTGCAAAGACTGATGAAACCCGGAAGTGTAAGCACATGGGCTTTCATGAACGGTCATAACTTGCGGACCATCGGCATCCTTTGCTATATTAGCAGCCGTGCACATCAGTAAAAGGATTCTCGAGACGGAGTGGCTGTACCTACGGCTCTACAAATTACTCATCTCCTTTGGTTCACGGTATTTTTGTTCCCTTACCCCCTAAAGTGGTTGCGTGGGTTTTACTTATGCGGTATTCCAGGATGCATCTGAATTTCGAATCTAAAGCGGTAGTAGATAGGAGCCTATTCAATGTTCTATTAAGGGTTGAACTGTTACGCACCTTGTCTTGAAAACCTGTTTTAGGGATTGGTATTAATTCTCATCTGGAAATTTGCTGACGAAGAATACCTAATAGATCTAGATTGAAACATGACAGGATAAATTGTTTTACACACTAATTAGTCTTCCAAAAGAACTTTTGAAATAACCATCAAAAATGCTTCCGTGAAAGATTATCACAAATCTTCCGCAACTGAAAATCCTCTTTGATTTGAATTCATTGACATGATTGATTTCACTTATAACCCACATCACTTCGCATGAGAAGGGTTGCGATTTTATTTCTCGCATAACGAAATTAAGTGAAAGTTTCCTCACATAAGTCACGTTTTTGTGAACGGTAGGCACCGGGCACTTGCCTGTGTTGTCGATCGACTAACGAGTCATGATCGGTTCCACCATCCGTCCCGTCGACGTGACATTCTTTGCAGACGTCAGTCTGCGTACTTAGAGCACGCGTTTACAAATACTAATATGTGCACACCGATGCGTGAATGTACTACACGATACTATCATGAATTCAGCCGGCCACGTTTTTCGCATCACCATCGAACTAATTTCCGCTTTGAGCGTGCGCATTTGGGTGCGTGCATTCATTTCTGACTTGTCTGTATGGGGTTTGTCATGATGATCGTTTCAAATTTGTTGGTAGCTTGGTGTTTCACAATACAGTGAGTGCTTAACATTTAGCATTAGGATACTCCGGGAATGCATGTTTAGTTACTAGAGGGCAGACGACTTCGTAACATGAGTGTCTTAAAGCATTAACTGGGGCAATTGGGTTGATGTGTCCGATGCTTAATCAAACCTTGGTCAGCAGAAGTTTCAGTGTTGTCAAAGTCGGACTTTCGGGAACGTGAAAGGTTTGTTCTGATGCCTGAGCATTTATGTTGGATTAAAATAGAACTGGATTTATTAAGCTTACAAAATCGGAACATGATTCAACAGATCCGACACGATGAATTCCTTTCATCTTCCTTGTAACGTGTTAAAAAATCGCGTGATGCAAGATGGTGATTTTGTTTATTAAATTCCGGGCTCTAATCTTTTGAAACAATGAACAAGCCATCAATAGACTGAATGAATCATCGTCTTGGATCGACCGAGTTGCATAAGTCGACAGCAGATTACGAACTGAAAGTATTTTCATAACTATCTTGATTCCGTCCATGAATCCTTTCAGAAATGCGTTTCGACTAAATGGAACTTTTGTCCAAACAATAGACTGAGTCAGCAACCTACCTTATTAACGTTGTGTTACGTAGATTTTCCGTTGCAATTGTCAGCCGTTAATCATGCACTAACCTGCTCTGGTTTTGTTTCCTGGCTCTTAGTAACGTCTATTCAGAAGCGTAAGTGGATGGGAAGCAGGGGAAGATTAACTGCACCACAATAAATTGGAGAGAAAGAAAGGTTTCGTATACGAGAATCCTACTGACTTTGGCACTGAGTTACGCCATTTATTATAATTTGAGGAGTCGTGTGATCTAAATGAACCTAAACGGCCCAATCTGCTACTTAAATTTTTTATATTTTTTGCCATGCAATCGACTAACCGCCTTGGTTTCTCTCCCAACGATCACCTACCTCGAAGATCAGCGTAAAAATGGCAGGCTTTTGTGGCCGTGCGAGAAACTTGTTCCAAATGGCTTTGTTTACTCACATGCGCTTTTTCTAAAGATTCACTCCCGGGACTAAGTACCTTACGTCTAACATACGTTTACTCAGAAAATTCTCGCCCTAATCCACCAATACTACGATGACAGTGGCAATCAGGCGACCAGTCTTCGCATATCTTTTGTCCACAGTTGTCTTATTTCTGATCCATATTGTGGAACCAATGTTACTGCTGATGTGTGAACTGTCTCTGCGGAATAACCGGACGTCACAGATGCCCCAAATTGACCAGTGCTGTTCAAGACTTCTGTACACTCGAGGGTACATAGTTCGGTATGCAACTAGTAAGAACAAGGCCCTTCTTTGAATCTTTCCAGCTTTCCAATTGCGTTTTGCACTTTGAAGGTACAAACCACATACCAAACGTACCTACATTATCGTTTACTTAATGGAGAAAAGCTTGCACTTACTTGAGTTTTCACTCAGCAGCACAACTTTGAACACATACTCTAAGTCAGACAGTTTGCCCTGTGAACAAATGACGATGTCGCTCTCTTCATATAAGGATAAGGTTATCCACATAATCATCTCAATAAAAAGAATGGAAAGTGACAACTGTGGCGAACAACACTTCTGGTGGTGAACTTGCGTGAAGGATGACTCCATGCACGAACGTGGCTCCGGATTTGCGAAAGGAGGAATCGAAAAGGTAGAATGCATTCCTCTCGTACTCTCGGTGGTTAGGATTGCAAGCAACGGTCTGTAGAGCGGGTAGTTACCACACCTGATTTAGTGGGACCTTTTGCGGTTCTGCAAGTTTCAGGGTCACGGTTGCCTGTTACCTCCATCCATGTAATAAACCGTGGGGATTGTGGATATGCTCTTTTCATTTCCCTCACGCGAATTGAGAAGTTTAAAAAGCTGACTTTTAGTTTGACCCTAGGAGAACTCCTTCCTTTACCAGGATGACATAAATCGCTGACGAATATAGCTCGAGTCCGGAAGCAGTCCTATGGCGGCGCCCCAGTATCTTCTTCCATGTATGGAAAAGCTAGGTTAATATAGTGTAACATGCGACTTATAAAAGTAACGAATTTCCAAACTTTCTATCCTTTTTGTACATTTTATTTGTTTTCTTACCATTATGCCACATTCTCCTTGGGGCAATGTGGGTACCATATTTATTGTAAATTTGCTTTAATCTGTGCACGAATCTTATGCCATCAGAACCATGGAGTGAAAGCGATAACATTATGAGAGAAAATTGAAAGCAACGTTTGCGTAGAATTCACCAAAAGAATCAGCTTATGCAGTCTCCTTTTCCACATGGTCGGTTATCCGTCATCGTCTATAATTCTTCTGTGGAGGGTTGTGCTACTCGGTCGCCTAGTCCAGTGTAAATAGCTGTCCCAGATTGCATAAATGTATATATATATATATATATATATATATATATATATATATATATATATATATATATATATATATATATATCTGTTTGTTTTCAAGCTCATTTTCGTCATTTCTGTTACATCTTTTCTTCCTTCCCGTCTTACTCTTCGCAACGTAATAGGCTGCAGAATTGGTAGTGGAGAACTTGGATCAATACATGCATCACATGCTAACTATGCGTCAAATGTTGGAACAGAGCTTGCAGCAGGCTTTTCCGCGAGACGGTCCAGTAACTGTTTACATTTTCGGTGTGGATCGATGCGTCACTTTATCTAGTCTACCAATGAGCAATGATCTCAAGCATCGGTTCCCAGCCCTTGGTCATCGCTTACCAAATACGGTGAATGTGACGTTTATCGGGCCGCCCTTTCTGAATAGTGAGTTCCTGATTCATTCACCACTATCGATTAATTGAATGCGCGGAATCTTAGTCCTCTTGACATCATTGGTTAGGTATTTAGGTTCATTTGTTAGCAAACGTTAATGTGCATGTAATTTACCTGTTAGGCGGTTGGTAAAGGTATTTCCCAATGTCTTTCAGCAATTTACTTCTCATCCTTAGGTTGCTTTGTTACCCATTTCTTGTTGACTATTTTTTCCTTTATTGCCTGTACCATACCCGCTAGAGCACACTAGATGGGATAAAATGAGTAGAGATTTTAAGCGGATTGGAACTGTACTAAGTTCCAATGGGTTAGGCGTTGAAAAGAGCTTGGTGAGTTACCGTCTGCCGTCAAAGTAACTAGCAGATAATGGATTGGTAACTGACATTCCAAAATGACACACCTAAACCACTTAACCTCTTGCGTTCCTTTGAGCTTGTCTCAGAAGTTCCACCTTCTGCAACTTTTTGCACCCCTCGTTCACAAAAGCTTTTGATCTTTGTTATGTATCGTCTGTTCTCTGCTCCGAATTCCGCTCTTCAGTAAGCCGATCCTAGATCGCTATCGTCCGACTCACTAGCTTAGGTGGAAACAACCAGAGCCAACCGCCACATTGACTCACTCCATTACGTGAAAGCGCCACGCATTTATAGGTTATTTTGCTTGTATTATTGCGCCTGTGTGACTACTGTTACTTCACGGACTGTCCGAATCGCGCTTCGTTTTATGCATTTCACCTGGTTTGCTTCATAGCGTTTTTTTGTCGAATCCGGAGCGCTCATCTTGATTGGTTCTCCCAGATCACGATATGGTCTTCCCAGTTTGCATAATTTCACTCGTTCTGATCATGCTACTATGTCAGCTGGCCACTGGTAGCATTTTGCACTTTCTGTCTGGCACGGCCCAGCGTCGCGCAACCACCAATAACCAATAAAACAGCTCTATTAGACTCAGGTGAAATGTCAATTACAATTCTGTTTCCTCATAATCATTATCAAATTTCTGCAATTGTATGTTTTACTCCTATATTTCAGTGTTCTTTTCCCCCGAATTTTGAAGCTGTGAAACCTTCTCCCACCCTATTTCCGCACTCACTCCGGTTTAGTTTAGTGTTTGTAATCGCTAACCTTGCAGCATCTGACTCTGGCTTTGGTTGCTACCTCACAGCACCATTCACTCAAATGAGAAGGTAACGAGGAATGGTGGAAAATTGACTGTAAAAGAATGAATTAAACAACTATACAGAAGACATTTCGAATGCAACGACGTCAGTGACTATACCACTGAGCCATGCCAACTACTGTTTCCAGCCATTGTTTTGGGACATCTCACGGGCTGGACTTACAAGAACTAGTACACGGGTTTCTCTGCCATGTCATCGGTTGGTCACCTCGACCCTTTCATTTGCAATCTTCCTTTTTGATATTTAGATCAATAAATCGGTTTTCATGTGAAGGCTAACCACAGTCCTCTTTTACAGTACTTTCTAGTTGCATTCGTTGCAGTCATGTTGGTATTTAAACATGGGTACTTTTGAGAGAGCGTGGTAGAGTAATTGCATTAGCAGTTCTGAATTTAAATGTAGGCACTGGATTACAACGCCCAATATTTAAAGAAACATGAAGTTTAAGGGTATTGATTTGATTGGGATACATTTTTTATTGCACAGGGTGACCTTTAGTATAAAAAACTAACCCCTATAATCTGTCGATATTCCTTAAAATGAAACTGTTTAGAACATTGAAGGAAAGGCTCTTTTATTGGTTCTGCAAGTGAGTGGGAAAACATATAGGTGGAGAACGCTCTGCGACATCTTTGGACAGAGATTCGGTAAGGTTGGTTGTACCTCTGACAACGGGATGGGACAATGCAAGCTAACGATATGGAAACAGTGCAGCATATTTGGAATAACAAAGTCAAAGTAGTAGAGATTGGAAAGAGACATCAAGGCAACCGTCAGACGATAGGCTAGTAATTGCCGGTTAGATGTTGAGAGAGGGACGTCCATCAACTGGACGGCCTTGCTCTGAGTTCATTTGGGCAGAGAAAGAGAAGTAGACGATGCTCCGTTCTTCAAGTGCAGGGTGGATTTGAGGTTTTTGCGGTAGAAGGTGGATGGGAGTAATGAGACGTCTGGCACGAAATAGAAAGCCAACTTTGCAGTCCATAAGCAGTTAGTTGAGCTAGGAAAGGGGACCAGTATGGCGTAGGAGTTATATATAGACTAATAAATATGACTTTTGGAGTATAGATTTATTGAATCAAAACAGTTGGGAGTGAATGATTGATTTTTATGGTTAGCAGAGGCTGGGTAAGATTTTGAATCAATGTTGTCAACCAAATTTCCCGAAGAGTCACATCGACTGCCGCGATACATGGTGCAAGGTGAGTCAAGTGGATCATTCTCTAACGTGGAGAAAAGGTATAAAATGATTAGACGGGACTTTATTAGCATTACTTAGGTTATGCATAAGTAAACGGGTTATAAAACTCAGTCAGTCGAACAGTCACTTAACCTAAATAGAATAGTGATTGGGGCATGCTTTACTCACGCCCCTAGATGAAATTCCTTGGTATACATCGTCTCCTGGGACAGGTATTGGTTACGTAGGTCCAAGTGGCCAGTTTACTATCTGGCGGAAGGGAAAGAAAACCATCAATGGACTGTCCCGCCTAGGTCGATTTAAATTTCTGGGCTGAGATCCGTGAAGTTACTCCACGCGATAGATGGAATGACGAGGTCAGTTGCCTTGTATTCGGAATCTTTCTGTCTCTTTGCGATCCTTCTACTTTATTTTCTTTTGATTTTTACTGTTGTTCGGCACTTTTATGCTGTATCGCATTAGTGAGCAGCACGTGTTTCGTTCGTCGGACAGCAATAACGGTATGTACGATCTCAATGAAGCAACATCGTCCATCACTTGCCGCTGAAGGAAGCCAAACAGGTATGCTGAGGTGATTGAACCGGATCTACGCAGCGTCCGCGACTTTTTTCGCAAAGCTAGAGCTTAGGTCAAAGATACCTTAATTGTATCGGTGACATGCATTTTCCCCTAGCAAATGGCCTCTGAAAGCCTGTGTTATTACTGCATGGCGAGTTTGTATTTATTAACTTAGTTTAGATATCCGAAGATTGAATCTAACTAACTTAGCTAACAGCCAAAATGGTACTGAAACTCCACATTAGCTGCTGCACATGTGAAAATTGGAGTACGTTGCGCGACTTCTGGTTCTTGTTACGAATTGTTAACCTGTTACTCCGTTATGCATCCCAGGTCAGAGTAGCTAGAAAAATACTTCTGAGTGTCTTTTCGATGCTCAGCAGAAATAAGTTTGATGCGATAGTTGTGTAACTAGTCTCCTCCATGCTTACTCCGTTTTTTCTAAACATACATTGCTGTGTTAGTTTTGTAGCTCAAGTCGCTTGTGATGCTTTTTGGTATACACAATCCTCTAACTGCTTCGAGTAAGCTAGATGTTCTCTTGTTTTACCGCGATCACTTCTTTCTTGCAAACTGAATCTCCTTCTGATCTGGAAACATTTTTCAGGTAGGACGATATTGGAGCGTTGTCCTCAATTGGAAGCTAGTCGCGGAGCCGCATGCCACTCCAGTGAATCCGGTGAGCAAGGATCCTCGGTGCTTCGCGCTTGTGGATACTCAACGGATGAAGCCAAATGTGCCCTACGACTCAGTTTAGGCAGGCAAACGACATCTGACCAGATTTCTCTGGCAGTGAACGCTTTAAAATGTGCCATTTCAGAAATACTTGGAGAAAATTCATGTGGCTGACTAGACTGTCCATCGAATTCGGTCCATGAAATTTGTGGCATTTAATCTCCGGCACTACCTATGCAAATTTGTCACAAAGGATTTGAACTCTTTCTGAATTCTTTATTTTGTTTTTAGTGAAAATCTATCAGTAGGTCTCTTTTGTCGAAGTTGTTGTTTGATGAACGTGATTCATGGAACTTGAGTTTATTTTCTATTTAACAGCATACGTTGATAAACAACAATAATCATGCCTGGATTCCGGTTCAACAAAAGACGTTATTGCTTCGATTGGAGGTTGCTAACATTTCCTAAACACAGAAGCTGTGTTAACTACTGCGTTCCTGTCTGAAGCTAACTTATGTTCAAAACCGAGTGTCAACCTTTGATAGCAAGAAAAGTTATGGAAACTCGTATTTATCAACCCAATATGTTCTATTCGCTTCCAAGATATGATACCTCTAAATGTCTCAATATTGTAGAGAGCAGGTATCTCAAACTACTAGTTGGCTACTCGCTCTGAACACCCCGTGAAATGCTCCCAAATATCCGGCATTTCGCGCAATCTGTGCCGAGGAAGTTCTAAGCGTTGCCTTCTTGTGGCGATGTTCTCAATAAAGTGAGGACGAAGGCGAATGCCTGGCATCTTCCACAGGGCTGTTTGCTCACTGGCATCTGAGGCGAAGGGGTGTAATGTCTACCTCGGATATTTAGCCCCATCTGACGGGCAAATGAACTGAAGAATCAGTCACTGGTCCTCAGAGAGGGATTCGTGATCCTCAGGATGATTGGTCAATCGGGTAGTGTTTAGACTGCGAAGTGATCATGTGTCCCGATGGATAGCCGATGATATGGAGATGGAAGATGGGAGAACTGCCATTTGTTGGCCTCCGCACATTCTTTTTCTTTCCTATCTCTCACTCGTTGTCTTCCTCCGTTATGATTCCGATCGCACATGATCTGCGCTCAGATTTGTGCAAATGTATAGGTTTTCTGCGTCAAAAATATGGACAGCCAGATTACTAGTCCCATTTTTCACGGTGAATATAAACATCCTTCAGTGATTGCTGACACCCTGACGTTTCTGAAAAAGATCTAATATTCAACAGTCGGGTTGACATAAAATTACTACTCATGAGTATACACTGATAAATTGTTGCAGTAGCAGCAAGAATTAGTTGAAACAGTTGGTCCGAAAGCTCATCACACTTTCTCTGTAAAATGATGAGGATTGTTTTACGAATACCCGTTTCCATATTTTCCTACTGTGCTTTCAAGCCGGTCTCTGATGTAACAGTCTGACAACTACATTCTGCTGGACACCCTGGTAGCTTCATGTGGTGTGGCACGTTGCAAGGTCTCCGTCGTGTTAGCGATCCCAGTGTACAGCAGATGCTTCTGTTTGCTTTCGGCCTAGCCTTCCAATGAACAAAGTTCGAATCGATGGTTGTTCCCCTGAAATTCTTTGAGGGCGACTGTTGATCCTTTTATTGGCGAGGAGTTGGCAAAGGCGGATGGAACTCTAGACGATGTTTCCTTTGGCTTATGATTGATTTTCTCTTTTCCCGTGGTTCCGGTGGCACAGACTTCTCTGCTTGTCCATCTACACTACATCGCATAACTTTCTTCATCAGCCTTTGTTGTAATCGAAATACTTCCTTGAGATTATAATAGTCCAGTGAATATCAATCTTTCCCTCGTTAGGGTGTAGTTGAGAGGCCTCGTGATTATCTCACACCATCTGCCTGTCGGCTCCTAGTGATTGCTGACTGTGATATCGTTAATGTGGCACGTAGTCCCATTCACCGTCTTCAACAATCATTCAATCCCCGAGAGAGTGGCATTGACGTCTATGGCCCACTCCGCCCCGACCTTTTCCTCTTGGCCACCGCCGGCCAGTAAGATGGGCTAGCACAAAATAAGTGGCAATGTAAACATGTTTGTTTCTAACTCCCTGATTTCGTCATTAGTTATGACTGGCAAGTCATCGCCTTTATCCATCTGTCTCGTCACGAGCCCTCGTTCTCGAACTCACCAATGCTGATACACTCCGGTTTATCCCTGTGACTACAGACATGCATACTAATCACCGGTTGCGATATAACAGGCACGAACACGAACGCCCACCGTTTTGTGGGCCGAAAGAACTGATTTATGTTCAGGTCACACTTCGTCGAGTGACTTATTGCACGTAACAACCATGGAGGAGGTGCACTTTTATTTGGTGAGGAAGCGCAGTTGAATCAGTTGATCATCCTTGCGTCTCTGCCAAGATGGAGGATTGAGTTTGGATTTTCCGTTAGCAAGAATAACCTGCGACGTTTCAGGAACTACCTTGTTTTGTTAAGAAGCAACCTTGTGGGTTTTGTAAAATGTGGGATGCATTTTGTGAAGGACCAACTGAGTTGGATGTTCCCGCACTCAGTGAAGACCGTGTCTTCCGCTTACGATTGGCCACCTGTAATCTCATTTTTCCTGGCCGATCTTAGTATTCATCATTTTGCTCCGGCAGAGGGAGGTGAGAATCGCTGTTTCAGCTATATGGTTCAACAGCATCATAAGCACACAGTGCCGATTCCCTATTCTGTCGTTTTTTGATCATTTGGGGCGTAAATTTGAAACCGACTTCTAAATAGTTTCAGCAACCGGCTGACAAGGATAAAACAGATGGATTCATATAAATTCTTGAATTAAGGTCGTAACTGCAAGGGATTTTGACTGTAACTTTTGCAGGAAAACATAACGAATAACCGCAATAAGTAAGATTGGATGACGTTGCTGTTTCTGCGAAATCCGGGACGATGTTTTCGAAAAGGTGGCACCCCACCTCATCCTACACAAGGAGTACAAAAAAGCCTAAACGGTGTTCTTTGGAGATTACACCGTTTTAGTGACTTGCAGGTTTTCCCAGTCACCACTACACTAGAATCGTGTTAAGGCGGACTCTTGAAACATCTTGCTTACGTTAAACAGTGACGATAGTTCGGTAACCGATAATAGGTTTCGTACAACAATGCGCTGCTGACCCCGTGGGACAACTTGGCGCAAGTACAGGTATTTTGTTGTTTCAATCGAGCGGCGGGGAAATTGGGCCTGTGGTTCGGGTTGGGCACATCTTCCCAAGCAAACAGGAGTTTTACCCAGCATCACAACACGTTTCCATTCCACTGGTGCCTCTCGGGAATCTGCTTCAGATCCTTGTTCCGAAGCTAACTACTCCGTCGCATATCAGTAGATAGTCTAGAATTGGGAGCGCTGTAACGCATGGATGTTTCCACCACATTGACCGACGGGCATATACCTGTACTGTACTCATCCTTCGCGCAGGTGATTATCCTGGGTTAGATAAGGGCGAAGACTAGGGTCTATTTTTTTTCTCAGTAATAATGTTTTTGTTCCAAAAAACAGCTTGTTTCTTTCACAGCGTCCTTATCCGAAGGAACGCCCGTGACAATTGAGGTCTGACATCTACCATTGACAAGTTTTTGAATTGCGTCGGCGAAACCCCCATGCTTGATCACGCTTGTTTCTGTGTGTCCACTCATCCTTTGTATGTACTTTAGTTACCCAGTTTTTCGATTCGGGTGAACCGGGATGATATACTTTCACCTCAGTTTCAATAACGTCATAGTACTCCTCTGTTCTATCAGCGTCCTGCGGCCCCATTTAAACTTTTCTGTCAGTGTAATGTCTTTGGGGTTGTTTCGATAGGAAGAAATAAATTCTACTTCTCTTTCGCCTTTTTCTTACTATTCACAAACTATTTCATCGTCTGTGATAACACTGCGCCCTTATGATTTGAAATTACAACCTTGGGAAATTCTTTACATAGTTGGGAATGTGAGAAGTTCGCTTCGGGTTTTCGTGATGGATATCCCGTATATATTTCACAGAATCAACCCTGGTGGTTGTTTCTGAGTCGATCAATGACGGTTCAGATGGGTAAACTAGCTGGGAGGAAGAAAGCATTCGAAGCATTTAGGTGTGTTGAGAGTTAAACCGGATTGTACAGAGAAGCCATAGAAGATAAGTTGCTTGTTGTTAATACCAGTGTGGTGTATGTTTACCAGTAATAAAACACCATCATTCACACCCATCTCGATATAGTCGACTGGTTGATTCGTTCTTTAGATATTCCATTTGAATCCGATCTTTACCTACCCTTCCATTTCCATAATGATTTACTGTAGAACAGCTTGGATACCAAATTCTCTCTTTTCTGATTTATTGAATCCTTCGTTCTTATATCGCCCTTATGGTGTTCACATCGTCCAGAACTTTAGAGAGGTTATAGGGCGCTATTTTCTTAAATACAGTAGTAAAAGCAAACTAAGGACGGTCTGTCATCTCTTGGTTGCTCAAACACTGAACGAGAGTTTAACACAATTACACACTATGAATTAAAAATGTCGACGCAACTGATGCACAAAAATCACATAGGCTGTATGAAGAGCGTTTTAAATTATATCCTGCAGACAAAATACTCATAGACATATCCAGCTTCTTTCGCCACATCCATGATTTTGCATCCCAAAATTCGAAAACAAGTTAACCATCAGGTGACTTCTAAACGAAACAAACACTCCCGAGATCAAGCAAACCGGCCTGATTTCAGATTGAAGTTTTAGTGATAAAATTTCAATCAGAACCTCGACAGTTCCGTTGAAACAGCGATCGGTCTCCAGGACTTCGCTGTATAGAGGGGGGTTATTGTGCTTTCTTTCGAGACCGCAGTAACCTATTCAGTAGTCCGGATTGCCTATCGGCAAAACCCTGTCGAAACTGCGCAGTGCTGTTCCAGCAACAAAAGTTCCGCATTCTACCACTGTCTATCTTGCATTTATTATTGCCTGCATGCGGGGAGCCTATTTGGCCGTTGTGTAACCACATTCTAAAAAGTGCAGAGAGCCCGCCCGGGACCAACGGTTGCCATCCGAGCGGTGGTCCAGTGATAAGCAAACCTATCGATTTATTAACATTCTCCAAAAATGAATTCTATGTTAAGTAGACACGTGATCAACAATCAGTGGTAAAATTGCCATTCATTTGTTCACAGGTACGCAGTTTCCTAAAATTCTCATATCTTGCAGACTGAATTATTTCGAAGAGTAGTATATAAAAAATCAAATTTATTGAGACAGCATTCAACAGAATGAAAACGGATGCTGCGAGATATTAACATTTGTATCATTAGCACTCGCAAACAATGTGGCATTAATAGAATATTCTCCCCGTAAGAAATGCACTGATGATAAATGTTCGGAAAATCCTATTCCCTACTTGGCATCAACTCCGAGCATGAAACCGGATTACATGACCTTACATACAACGTCCCACAGTATGCTAATTGTCTTCAGTTGCGATTGCGTAGTAATGACTTAAAAGAAATAACTGGGTCAATATCGTGTTTTCTCCCCATTATGTGCTTCGCTACTGATGAACCTGAATTCTGATTGTGATGACCATCAGAAAGACCTTGCGTCACCATTTTAATCAGCTAATTTTGAAAGCGTTCAGATGCCGGTGAGTTCTGCCAATGTATGTGTCACCGCAACTACATGGGAACTGTTGGACGGCTTATGAAGCAGAATTAATCAAACGGCGGTTTTCACGGTTGTCTAAAACCATTTTCCGACTTTAGCATAAAAATTGAAGTTGCTCAGTCGGGAATGCTTGGTTGAAGGCTGAGCTGAGTCTGTGATGCAGTTCGTTCATAAGGTGGTCATCCTTATAAGCTCGCCCAAGGTAAACCAACTTCTTTGGAGCTTCATATACCGGATCGCTTGAGTCTATTTCAGCTATGGATGTTGATGAATCATTCGGGGTAATTGCTGTTTCTATGTCTCTCGAAGAAACAATTTTTCCGCCTTCAGCTTGTCAGGAGAGCAGATATTTCTGGCCCGATATAAAAGAGTTCTCATCAGACCTTTTTTGTAAATTATTGGAGCAATGCTTAAATATTGGCCGCTCCATGATGCTTTTATGTGCATGGCCCGTTGCAATGTTCCAGATGGTTGCTTCAAGAGTTCCATGTCTAAAAAAGCTAAACGTTATTCATTTCACCAAACGGGGCAAAAGGATATGGGTGAGCGGATTTAAAATCGCATGAAACTGACAAAATGATCGGGATCTGCAATAATATATCAGCACAACGCCTGCATAGCAGTGCTTGATAAGTTTTATAATGCATTAGCAGGCATAGATAAGAGCACGTCAGTCAAGGCTTGGCCTAATGGACTGTCCGTCTACCTGTATGAGGTACTTTCAAAATCGAAACGAAAAGCATGCACGAATTAAACAATAAAATTTTTGGGATATTATACGGGTATCGGAAGATGAACACAAAAAGATTAAAATCACACAAGTGGTCTCTCATCTCACGAAGAGACATTTGTACACAGTGATTTCAGGTCGAAAGAATGTCCTGTGGGAGATGAGCTGAAGATTTGTGTTGTTGCGAGCTCCAGTGAATCTTTTACGTAACGATACGTCAGTATCTGCTAACTGGGTTTAAGATATCTACTTGCCAATGTGCTAATTTGTTATAGGGCGGATTTTGCATGTGACCGGAAGTAATCAAATAAATTAGGTGGTTGTCACCGAAAGAGTAAGAGGTTCGAGTCCCAAATCTGGTTGGTTACTGCACGTGACTCAGTGACACCCCATGTGGTCTAATGGCACTCCACGTTTCACAGTCACGGTCATCGGTTATCTCCGCCCATGTGGAGCTCCTAATGACTATGGGGAATGCTCCTTTAGCTATGCCTGTTCGTTAGCAACGACGGGAAAACATCTCGTTTATTGCACTGTTTAGCAATATACTCGTCCTGCATATTAATTGTCTGCGAGAGGTTTGCATTAAACGTATTAGAGAATGCTTCTCATGTCTCAAGATTATCAGTCCGAATGCTGATCCGACATCAAAACTCGACTCATTTCTGCACATTACCCCTCCAACAGCCAACATCCACAAACATCCGCTTTTTATTGAGGTGTGTAGGCTTGATAGTTGGAAAAACCCAACAATACAACAGCGACGGGCAGCTCTAAAACTATCCATTTTTGATAACATTCAACTTAGACATCCTTCGTGATTCACTCGATTTATACGCAATATTTAACGGATGAAAGCGATGGAGCACTGGTGTTTACTTATTAATGAGTAGACTTAATACGGGCTGAGTTCGTTCAGCTTACGGTACACTGTATGGCATATTCATTTCGGACCTAAAAGAGACGAGCGTTATCACAGTCGTGTAAGATCGAGTGCGTACGAAGAACCGTGGGTGCACACGACTGAAAGTGTTATCAATCTGGACGATCTAGAAAATGAAATTTGATAATATACAGGAATATATTACAAAGCAAAGAAAATAGATAAATACACATAAATAATAGAAATAATCTCACCACTCAGAAAGAAAAGAATGAACCGTGAACAGCAAAAGACCAGGAATAAAAATAAATGACAGGAACAGAACCGGGTAATTATAAATGAATAATGTGTTGGTGCATCTTCGCTGCCAAAGCTTTGACACGCTCGCATGTTATTTAATCGTGCCAACGGGTTCACCTCGAGCTAATCGGCTCAGCTTGATTGGAAGCAGATTGCACATATCTCGCGCAATACTTAACTCCTCAGCATTCTGAATGGAGCTTCGCGGATGATGTTGCAAATGATTTTCCACAACAGACACAGCTGAACGATAACTGCCCAGTGCTCGACTCAGATTGCGAATTTGGTCATTTGAATTCACGGTGATTATGCGGGAATGCAATCGGGCAGAATAAAAATGGGCCAACTGAGGAAACCAGATAGGAATAAGCAAAAAATGGTGGAGTTACAACAAATTGAAAGGAAGGGATTCAAGTTTCAGGAAATACTGAATTAAACAGAACGTAAGACAACCATTAGCGGAGTCGACAGAAATTGACAGGTGATCAGGAAAAGGCTGATCCAACATAGGAAGCACTAAGCAAGCAATGATGGCAGAATAAGCGAACACCAGGTTTTCCGAGCAGATATTTCATAAAACACTATTACTATTTCATTTGCGAACCACATATTCGCGATCCAATTATTTATTCCCCTACATTCCCTACCAGTGTCTTCTGAATGCAATTTACGCTGTTCAACTTCCTGGCATAAAAGAAGTGAGGAACTAAAAAGGGTACATAAGCATAACGCTAACTCATAACGTCGACTTCAAGATAATTGTGGAATAGTCACCCAGATCAGTTAAAAATCAATAAAGTAAGCAAGGAACCCTGAAGATTTGCAAAGCACTCATAGATCGATTAGTCAAGTGCAGATAAAGAGAATTACACGATCGACTGAGTGCAACTCCGTTCATTTGATCCAGAATATCTACCTGATGACTTCCGTTTCTGATGGAGGACTGATATCTAACTGCATTGGTTTACTTACAGGCATAAATACAAGGTCCGCTAGAGTGCTCTGCCTAATGCTCCAGCCGATGCTACCGAGGGACAGCTTCCGTGGATCAGGATTCCTAATTAGTCGGAAAAGGTTGCAACCAGTGCTAATAGGCCCAGCTTTCTCTAATCTCCTATATTTCCTTAAACACAACATCCAACTGGCTCCTGGTTAGCTGACTTTTCCGGTGTTTACGCGTCTAATTGCATGTGACACCAGGGTAAACCGATCTGCGGTCATCTAGCAGAGCAACTGAAGTCAAGGATATCCACCGCTTCTGATGCTCACATAGCCTGGGATTCTAGGTAGCGGTTGCCGCTAAATGCCGAGCTTTTGTATCTGCTCCCAGTGGTCGCTCGGATCTTGAGGATTTCGCTGTAACGATAATCGGATTGAGGGCTTCGGTTGGAATCAAAGCCTGCGATTATCGTCTACAATCGGCTGTGCTGGACACGCTAATTTTACGTCGATAAGAACACAGACAAGGCGCACACAAATGAGAACACGGACCAAACCATGATCCGACTCCCCAGATGTGGACCAGAATAATCAACGATCCTCGATTGATCCACCTCACAGGTAATCAACGGCAGTGCGATCAGTTTGAGCCTAACGCTGTGAAGGCAGAGGAGCGTGCCATGTGGCCGACGTCACTTTATGCCAGACGTTCATGTTCGCCAGAAACAGTTTGTGATCGGGACAAACTTGGATGAGGTGATCATCGTTGTCAGGGCGTTGAAACCACCATTAACGATCACATCGTCCGATGAATGTACACTTCGGAGTAATTGACATAAGACCCAGTAGAACTCATCTTTGGCCCCAGGAGAGCTGCAGTCGGTGGGCGTATAAACGAATGCGATGAACACAACGTTTCAGTCGACTCCTGTTGATAACTACAGAACGGTCCGGCCGAATTGCACACAAAAGACTGTTGATTAGGAACCAGTCTAATGGTGCACACTTGACTCCCGCGCTCAGAACAATCCCAACGTCAGTCTGATCACCAGCGCTCGAAACCGGATCATCAGATACCGGTAAAGCAAAGTGAGAGAAAGAGGATGTTTTCGCGCTATGAACATTGATTACGGAAGTGAGATTCTGCACAAATTTTCCAGAGATGCAGCATACGTCTGTTTTAGAAGTTGCAAGAGTTCCATCTGGAGCAGCTTACTGCCGTATGTAGTCTAGCGTGCGGATAGTAAACATGACTGAGTAAAGTGAATACCTAGACTTAAATGTTACGCTAAATTGATTTCCCATCCGTTCATTAATCCTAGCACCCGATAAAACTATCTAGCCGCAAATTTTAATGGCACCTTCCGAGGTACCTATAACAGAAGAACGAAGGTTGGCATGGTTTCCCATAGAAAGGATGCCGGAGGTAGTTGGGTGACTGACACTTTGCCGCTACCCACACCGGAGGAGTTTTCTCCTTGGGAATTCTAACCGGAGCCGTTAACTCGAACATCTAACCTGGAACAAAGTAGAACCTTAACCCAGCACGGAAGCTCTGAGTAAAAACATACTTATCACTAGCCACTCCACTCGCAATGAACAGCGAGATTCTCGTTATCCTGTGTGACGACTGATGCAGTATAAAATTACTTGTAGGCCCATAATTCATTGCAGATGGTAGACGGAGACTGGTAGGGGGCCGACCACTAAGGAGAACAATTAGGAGTGCCAACCAAGGCCTTTGGTTCCAAGACGAGCCGGTCCGCAACGCAGCGGAGAGTAGGTGAGTGGAGTCCAGTTTGCTTCTATCAGTCGTATTTAGACTCATTTTTTGCTAATTCAGTTGCCAACTCAAATCAGACATCAAATTGGAGCACCAGCGAACTACTACTTTCAAAAGCCCCCACCGACCGACCTTCTAGACGCGATTGGATTTTCAGCTTGAGATAAGCAAACCTATGCGGCCCGTTGGGTGTTTGGGATAGGCAATTTGTTACATCACGCCGTGACTAGTTGTCTACTAACGAGCACTGTGCGCTCGGTATTGATCAGGCCTATTGTTTATTTTTAATGCTACCCGGTGAAGACCGGGACGCAGGTTGAGTGACTTCAGCATCCATTAGCTTGTGGATGTCAAACGCCGGGTTATTGCAGAATCCCACCCTGAATTGCAACCGTGAATAAAGACGGTCCGGAAGCACTGAATGAACGCAAAAGCGTAAGAGTAGCGACAGTGTAGATGTGGTGGATTTTTACCTGAAAAGTGTTCTCTTTAAAGATATCACATGTGGGCTGGGGGACATTGTGACGTGTAGCTAGCTTTCCACGCTCCAATTACCCGACAAGATTTCCCAGAGAGAGACGATTCGATCAACCGGTCACTGACTCGCTTGGAGTAACCTTGCTAACTTGGAGATCGTGCTTCGCTGCACAAACGCTAGAGGCGCACCATCGAATGGAAAGGCCCACTTTGGACCGTGCGGAGGAACAATACAACAGCCCATAACGCATGAAACCATGAACCCGCATGAGCCTAGAGCGAACCCATCGCAATCTTTGCTCATCCGAGAAATGCACTTTTACCAAACACAACTCATGTCTCTAAGGCGCTACATTTTCACGTGCACAGAAAACCTCATCCGGCCGCATTAGCCGTAATGTCGCTTGAAGAAGCTCTGCCGTTGTCATCTTCAGCTAGCACGCGAATGGCATCGAAAAGCCCACTCCCCGGTTGAAGCTCTTCCTCGTCATCGATGTTCCTTCATACTAGCAAACACTGATGCACACATGACAGCAGGCCTCTTTAGTTCTTACACTGGCCATCGATATGTGATGTACCCAAGGGATTCGCATACAAGAATCCAGCCTTCATTCGACTGACATCCCCATCCCGGCGACAAGCACGTCGCTGCTTCCGCTCTGGCTAGCGTTGATGTACTCCTCAATGAGAGGGCTGAGGCTCATTTCCTTCACTAGAAACCAGTCGACAACTGGCTATATGCAATGAGACTTAGAAGTTCAGGTAAAGCAAACAGTCGTCGCTCTGATGGACGATATCTGGTTATCGTCTCAGCGCTAACATCTACAGATTGTAACCCAGACTCAACCAAAGACACTTTCTATTGAAAGGTGCATGATTTCTTACACACTGCGAAATAGCACGATGTCGTGACTTCAGCGGGAAACATGAATCCAGGAGTAAGTTGGTTGTCCTCGAATGAGGCCCATTTAGCGACTCCTTTGGGTCCCGATTCCTGTCGTTCAGAAAACCGAGAATCGTTGTTAGTCCTGTGTTCAAACTATCAGTTGCTTCTAACAAATACGGACCTCCATTCGATAGTAAACCAACTAATATCCGCCCTCTTCGATTTAAGGATGGGCCAAGATCAACCACGTTGCAACTAGTTGCAAACGGGGTGGCTGCTTACTAAATCTCAGTTGCACTGTAGCACACTCCTCCGTTCATCTAAGCAGCCCTTACCCCTCGATGGATGCCCGAAACGGGTGCTAATACGTCAGCTGAACTGCGAAGACGTCGTCTTGTACAAAGTGCCCGTCAATCCTCGGGACACTTCTATGTCGAAAAGGGAGAACTTGTGGCCAGAATCTAATTTGCGGCGTCCGGAGTACACATGGAAGCTCTTTGGTGAAGAGTCGACAGAAGAATCACAAGTGTAATTTGCTGATAATCCTGTCAGTTGGGCTGAGCCAACTTGAGGAACGAGGTGGAATGCCGTGTGCTTCCAGGGAACGTTTGCTCACTCATCCAGATACCAATTGCTATATATATATATATATATATATATATACCTAAACGCGATGGTGCCCAGCATCAAATTCACCAGGGAGGAGGAAGAAGACTCGGCTCTACCGTTTCTCGACGTACTAATTATGAGACAACCAAACGGGAGCATTGAGACAACCAAACGGGAGCATAGAGACAACCGTCTACAGAAAACCGACGACGACGGACCGCATACTCAATTTTAAAAGCAACCATCCAACCTGCCACCTAAAGAGCTGTGTGCGTACCCTGTTCCATCGAGCCGACACACACTGCAGTACACAGCACCTACGGGAACAAGAGCAATCTAGGTTGTTCACGTTATTTGCGGTCAATGGATATCCAAAGTCTTTCATCAACGCTTGTATTCGCAGAAGGCAGCGGGCAAACACAAAGAGGACCAGATCGATCGTGGTACTTCCATACATACGGGGAGTATCCGAAGCGGTCGAACGCATCCTACGTCCACTAGATATCACAATCGCCCACAAACCGACCGGCACCCTGAGATCTGTTCTATTCAACGGAAAAGATCGCGTCGACCAGCACGACCAGTCAGGGGTAGTTTATGCCATTCCGTGCCTCGGATGTGACAAACAGTATGTCGGTGAGACAAGCAAACAATTACGCACACGCTTGCACGAACATAGCTTAGCCCTACGACGCGCTGACCCACACTCGCAGATATGGAACCACTGTGCACAAACAGGCCATGAGGTCAACATCAACAACGCAAAGGTAGTCAGCCGGGCAAACAGAAAGGGGGAGCGACTGATTCTTGAAGCCCTCCACTCGAATAACTCGTTCAATCGGCATGTGGAGATTGACAAACATTACGTCATCTTAACAAGACCCGGATGCAGAATAGAGAGACAAACAGACGGACAGTGCACAAGACCGAACGGAACTAGCGATCCCATTCAATCACTCATTCACGTTTGACAACGAGTCCTAGTTTGGATCGAAACGTCACGATAAACGTATTAACTCAGTGTACGCCTTCTCAACTCTAAAAATATATATATATATATATATTGCGAAAACAAAAACAATGTAGAAGAAAGAAATACATCCAATACGAATCAGTGAATAAAGGTCAACCTACCATAACGGGGCGAATTTCATCTTCAGCGAATTTCCGAACTTTCGTACTCTGACTCGGTGTACGGGCAAATGTGGCCAAAAAGTCGTCAAATGCATTGACTGCTCGCTTTGCCAATTGATTTGCTTTTCGCGCATAATGAATTGTGGTTTTCGAGTTTTCATTACTTAACTAGTAGCGGAAATAGATGAAAAACATGACATTTAGTAGTCCTGATGATCACGACATTTTGCGGCACTGGAAAAAGCTTGCTAGCACCGGAAAAGTAGAGATACAGGACGTAGAAAGATTAGGTTTCGAAAATTAATCAGGTTGTTTCTTGTATATAACTCTTGAATTGCAAGTCCATGCCACATGTGCAGCAAGAAATACGCCCGATAGCCTGAAAGATTAACTGAAAGCCCGGGGGACTTTGGCCCTGAAATGCGGAATGCTCAACACTTGAATAACTTGTGATTACATTGGATGTTTTAAATATCCGAGAGATAACGAGTGGCTGTTTACCAAAGAAAGATAGGGATTACCACCAGAGAGGGTGCGTGGGCAATCAAAGATTGTCGAGTGAGAATGCCATAGACGGCAACTCTACCCAGGGATCAGTTTCGACTGAGAATATGCCGATGATATCGACTTGTCAAGTGACGATGCACAGGCAATTCAACGCACGTTAGACCGCCTGGTGATTGAAATATCTAGGCACGATATGTGTTTTGCACCTTCAGAATGCAAGGTACTTCTTCAAGAATGGCAGGAGCTTGTGGCTTCACTCACCCTTTTTAATGACCGGTTTGAGGTAGTCAACAGCCTCAAGTAGCCCAAGAGTCTGATCACACCTGGTGGAGGTGTTGGTGAGGAGGTCTCATCACAAATTGCGAAAACCAGAGCAGCCTTCGGGTACCTGCAACACTTGTGGCGCTGCCATCAAGTCCGGCTTCTTCTCAGCCAAAAGGTGTACAACGCCAGAGTTCGTAGTGTTCTTCTTTACGATTGCAAGACTTGGCCGATTCGTGATGAGAATGGCCGGTGACTTCTTGTCTCCGAAGCATTATTCGTGCCTGGTGAGAACATCAGGTGGGCAATGACGAGGTGTGTCGTCCTGTGTTCGATGCAGACAGTCATCCTTTGAATGAAATAATCCCTCTACTTCGTCTCCAGTGGTTTGGACACGTGTTGAGTTTACCCACCCATTATCTACCTTTTCGTGCTATTTATGCATGTGCTGGATAAGGCTGGAAGAAGCGATGTGGCGGTCAGGCTATGGCTTGGCCCAACGGTATGAAAAAGTTAGCTCCGGTGTTGGCCTTGGTTGGTGCTTCCCGCCTTTCTGGTTGAGGTTCAAGAGACGAGGATTATTGCTGGTTGGAGACGCTGAACAACATGGCTCAGAACCGAAGTTAGTGGCCGAAATATTTTATGGCTTGATGTAGAACTCGTTTCCCATAACTAAACACCGAAAACAACAAAAAATATTCACGAAATATGTACGATGAAAAACATTCCAATTGGCTTGCTACGGTTTACTATTCCTCACTCCCTTAATCTTTCCATTTTGTGAAGTTCGATTTACATATTATGTTGGCACCAAGCTTTTCTCAAGGCGATGTATTGTATATATATGTTACGAAAACGTCTATCGTACACAGCAATGCCCCAATGTTTTCAGCAGAGTATCCCAAATCAGATATCACTTATTAAGAATCAGTGTGCATGTGTGTATGAGCTTCAGCACGTTCCACAGAAACTTACAGCGAACGCCATGATAAGAATATGAAACCTTGAGTTTATTGAAACATTCTTACCAAAAACTGGCAATCAGAAGAACCAAGGTTACAAACAACTCACCTCATCGTGAATTTCCTGCTTCAGATCTCGCATGGTTGACAACGTCTCAGCTAATTCGAAAAGCAGTTGACGACACACAAGTTGATAATGCTGCCGGTTTAATGGCTTCAGAACTCGAGTAAGCATGTCCACACGCCGCTTGTGCATGCGACACTGGAAAACCAGGGGAAACCGAATTACGGCATACCACATATGCATATACCTATACAATATAAAAACTAACACCCTAGTGTCCTCATTCCCAATGTTACTTTTGACTATCCGATAACCAACAAATCATATCAGTGGTTATCAAACGGAATTTCGAAAAAAAGAAGTTCAAAAATGAGGTTGTAACGAACGACAAAGCCATGAAGTCTATAGCTGTAGTAGAGGTTTAAACTCCAAATCCTTACAGAGAGAGTTGACGACCTTGACGGCCTAGGTCGGTCGATTATCTGATGGTATGTGGTTTAACGCCTCACTTATTCATTCAAACACACTTGCCCACCGTATAGTAATGCGTTCTGTTCCTGCTTTGAGTTAGCATAAGACGTCATCAACGGCCACCGCAGAAAATCTACGTAATTAAACTAAAACAGAAGCGAGACCCACCAAGCGTCTTTCGTGAGAAACTGTTCACACGTTTGCCAAACTTGTCAATTGTTTTAAAGAAGCATTAAAAAATACACCGCTGGCTTTACAAACAGGCATTTCTGATTAAACTGGACACTGCAAAAGTTGAATAAGTCAATCAGCTACTTACTATCTGTGGTACTTTATCCAACGATGGAATCGTCCAACTCTTGACACCAACGAACAACATAACTAGATTGTTATGGAAGCAATAAATTGTGTAAGATGCTCATAACAAAAACAATCACACCAGAGTACGTTTCTAATGACCATTTCGGGGATCTGACTGGCATAAAACGAATTAGCACAATGCGATATTTGGGCATGCCTGTTGACAGTTTTAACCAAATAACAAAGATTTCAACGAAGGCTAATCCATCAAAGGGCCAAAAATTGTTCATTTGGACAAACAGTCCCAGCTCACTACCAAACAGCGGATGGAACGAAGTAGATTCGTCCCAACAACATCTTGTCTCAAAAAGGAAACTGAAGCGATAATCCGGTCAGAGACAGATTCCGCGTGTTATCGCGGACTAAATCAATTAGTTCCTTTATCTTTAATTGATGACAACCGGTTTCGCGATTATTACCGCCCGTCAGATATCCATGCCCGATGCTCTCCTGTCCAGTTACCCTTATACTTGCACACTCCTTTGTCAGGTTCACAATAGAATCACATTTGATTCATTAGGAGCGTGAATGAATGATGAGTCTACTTAATCACAATAATTTTGTACGCTAAACAAGGCTAACACACGAAAAGAGGACAGGTTCGCCTTGCCTGATCAGCGAAAAAATTCCGACGATTCACCGTGATTCTTAAACTGACCCATCATCCCATTCACGTTCCTAATGATTCAAATGAGACTCTACAGCGGACTGAAAATCTGTTGGGAGGTTATTACTATATTGTTACTACAATGATTACTAATAGGGCGGCAGACGCAAAAACGCTTATTACCGTAAACCAATATGGGATCCACAAACAATCGCGACAGGCAAAACAATGTCACATGGAGTGACGCGACGCAATGGTTGTCAATGATGAGAAGCTTCATCTGGACAATTTCCACCTGTTCTCAATATCTGCAGAAATTATACGAACAACCAGAGCAACTCGATTGTAAAAAGTGCCTTAACGCTTTCGGTTTGGTGGAGCCGAACAGAAGAACAAAAACGTTTATAAAGGACGACGCTCATCACTGATGTCGTATACGAACTTCCTCACGTTGACTGTTTGGGGACAATTTCCCTTGAACCATCTCCAGACCATATTTAATGTTATG
>LUCM01003410.1:7465-89122 GCA_008360955.1 Fasciolopsis buskii
CCCGTTCACAGATGGTTGCACATGCGCCTGGTTCATTTGCATGGTACAGGTAGATGAGAAATTTATCAAATGAAAATTTAACGTTCGACCATCAAATTATTACTCAATCTCTAATTGTGTGCACAAGAACACTGGAACGATTCTCGCCTTCCTCTAAGGGAAACAGCGGTCAAGTCTAGCGGGATTTTGGAGCAGATGTGAAAGGCAAGCAGTAGGGGAAATTAGAAGTCATCTGGAGGGAAGAATTTTTGAAAAAAATGGGAAACCTATTCTCTTTATGTTGCCAAATATGCTTTTTGGACCTATGCCCCTCTGTTATTGAGCGCGTAACCTATTAGTTATTTACCCTTTCCTGCTTTTTACAACGAAATTCTGAGTCTGGTATGACGTAAAATGGAAAATCCACATGTACCATAATCATCCAAAATTTGATACCACGAACCCGGTTCGAAATGTTAGCGGTAATTTTTACACTACAGATTATCCTTCATTAATGCCATTCACGGGGCAAACGACATCCAATTTAACTCTGCACGTCAGGAAACTATGTATATTTTTGATCATTGTTCACATCTAAAAACGAATTTTTCAGCAATTTCCACGCCGTAATTCCAAACAAAGTTTCAAAAATGTCTAAATTACTAGTATGTGTTTTGAGAACTGGGACCCAGGAGGCGATAAAAATTAAAACGCAATTCGGTGGTTAATATGCAAGCATATCATGGGTTCGGGTATAATTTTATCCCAACCATACATGTGATGAAGCGATCGGGTTAAGGATTTCAACAATTACCAACGTGGCCTTCAGCGCGTGCATACCAAAGTACCTAGGTAAGCCTTGAGAGTAGGTACGTGTATTAACTGCGTTCGGGATACCAATGTGAAATAACGCAATTTGACTAACGAATACCATCATGTTTAATTTATTTATTCTTCATAGTATTTGGGCAGTATCATAGTTGATTTGCCCCTCGAGTATCCTGTGGATGGATGATCAAGAATACAAATATATATATATAACGATATATTGATAGTTTGGACTGTCCTCTACTCGTCTCTCTACTGCATATCTATTTATCTATCCATCTATCCATCTATCTATCAACAGACCTAATCCAGTGGTCAGTTGCCATTCTCAAGACCGCTCATTCTATTGAGTTATGATTCCTAATACTGGTCTACTTTAACAGTTGCTGATCGAACCTACTGATAATATCTCTAAAGCTATGAAAGTCGAGATGAACCGAAGTTAATCACACTGTTTCCAGTATTTATTAGTCACCTTCCTAAATTGATTCTATATGATTCTGATTAAATAATCGGTTTTCATCAGTGTGGATGATTTTCATTACGGACAAATTAATGAAAAGCATTTGGCTAAATGCAGATCACCAAGATTTCTGTAAGAATGCAATGACTCGTTTTGATCTCCTAAGTAACGTGTCCAGTGGTCAGACTATGAGAGGCATTTTGTCCAGCTCATGCAATGCACGTGCTTTTCCCAACCACATGTAACCCGTTGAACGTGGCGTTTGATTTAAGTGAATTTCAACATCGTTCTGAAATAGCCTACGTTCTGCAAGTCTTTGGCTTGTTTATTGCGTTTTTTCCCAAGTCTCTTATTATCTCACGCAACATCAATCTTTCCGAAGCAACCTGATTAATCTGAATACTCTAACTATCGGCCCACGATCATTTATTCCGGGTTCTTGCTGTGGTTCGAGTTTGACGAATTTGCAATTTAGGTCTGATTTGAAAGCCTTTGATGTCACGTTGCTGCACTGCCTTTTCTTCAGCACTGAATTTATGGTTCAAGCAGACTGGGATGCCAAACGAATATTAGAAAACGAAAACCCCTTTTACTCTAAAAACCGTACGACCACCTCCTTTCGTATTTTTCCTTACTACCAGGAAATTTATCGAGTGTCCACAAATTGCCACTAACTTCAAAGTAGCTGTAATACGAACACTGTCGTCGATGGACGAATTTCATGCAATGCAGTTCAAAATCTTCTCAATCGTGACTGAGGACTTTAGTTAAATCATTCCACAGACATCATTACCCTGCTGACGAAAACGGGCGCTTTTCATCTGTTTATCATTGAAAAGCAGCTATTGGCCTAATCTAGGAAACTCCTTCAATATTACCTAATGCACTCAAAAGTTATCGAAATCTTTGGTCATTCCAAATCGATTACCTTTCATCAATCCAGCACTGATCTGAGCAAACAACACAAATGCAATAGCAAAGCAACGGCACTTTGGTGATCGATAAGTGGTTCTTCCAACAATGTCGACAAAACTGCCTGGGCCAGTTTCACCGACGTATATTTTTGACAAAGTAGAACGAGGAACGCGCCACTTGATGTTGATTAGATAGTCCTACTAAATGACATTTTACCCTTCAGAAGCATGATTTTTTCCAGAGTGCGCTACTGGTGAGTCCAAATGGATAACAGAATTAAAGACACGAATCTAGACACTCGGGAGCACCGATAAATTTCCAACCGAAAGTTTGGTCCGATCGGTTAGCCTCACGGGTTTTAGTTAAATAGCCAGGTCCCAAAAGGACCGGTTCATCTGTTTGACAGTTTTTATACATGTATGGGCAAGTTTAATGGATTCGGCTTTCGAAATGTGATAAAAAACACCCAGTGTTAACAGCTTATGGACGGCACATGCCCACATGTTGGAGTTAAAACAAATGCTTAGACATTTTTCTAATTTTGCTAGGATATTGTCCAAACGATTGCTACGCACAAAGTGATATCAGATCTGCTGAAATAAACACTGAGTGAGTAAAAGTTTCCGCAAAATTCGGAACTCAATATTTGGAGTCTAGTAAATGCATGCTAACGATGTTGACCGAAATCTGTTCAAGAAAAGGCCCTTACCCAATGATTTGGTGGCTCGAATTTTTGATCATGGATTCGCAAAACCATGTGATTTCCTCAATCTGTTTAGTTTCTACGGTAGTGTTGATTTCAACCCAAATATTTTGGACAACCGACTTGAACTGTTTGAAGTCCTTAGAAGTTTATAATTTCCAACTCCATCTTTCTGTGCCGAAAATGTATTTGTATCAGAAGAATTTCCGTGATTTTCGGATCATTTCATTTACCTGATCGCTGTCAAGTCATCAAACTTCCTCGAATCTGGGCGTAGATTGCCTATTGCCCATTCGGCACAATTCTTCGAATGCGCCGCTCTTTGTTTGTTTAGTCTAGCGATGCTATTGCGCAATCACCGCATTACGCTTTTATCCAATGAGTTTAATTTTGTCGATGCACTTAGTGGAACAAAAATCAATGGAACTACTTATACTGTACTAAACTTTTGCAAATCCTAAATGCATGGGATTTTGATTTTGGTACGATAAACCAATTCAGCAACTTCAGAAAAGCGCATAATCCACATTCCGTTGGCTGACCAATTCTATTGGGTGTTATAAGAGGTTTATTTATGAACCGAGGATTTGTTCCACGGTTGGCAGTTACCACCGCCGTTCTCGTTTTGCCTAGCCCTGTAGTCAAACTAATTATCAAACTTGCGGCCCAGGCATAGAGGTGAATGGTCATTGAAATGTATTATTTAGTAACATTTTACAAAGGAATTTTTACAGTGTCTCAAAAGAACTTAATTTCGGTTGTTTCCAGTATAGCGGACACCGTATCCGCTATCCGGACTATTCAGAAGCACACGAAGGAAGAGAAAAGGCAACTGGAAACTGAATGTTTTTTTTTCGTTTTCTTCTTATTTAGTAAAGCTAATCTAACACACTGTCGTCCGCCACTATAACATGCTCAGCGTTGGCTTCCTTATCCACAATCCGAGCCAGGTATAGGCGAACTACTTCTGGTTCTGTCGTGGAACTCAGTTTGCTAGCGATGCATGATTAACTGTCAACTAGACTCTATGATCTTAAAAGAGAAAACGTGATGTCTTTATTCCAGCAGCTTGTGATGTACGAGGCAAGTGAGGTTGATGGCTGACACATCATAGTGATCTAATTAATAAGGTCAGAAATCATGAAGTCATCGGTAGAGCTTTCACGCATCTAATTACTTTTGATATATCAAGTGAGAGGTTCTGACTTATAGTAGTTAGCAGCAAAAGGTAAGCTTACAGTTATGATTTTTGGTTCATTGTGTTTCTATTGACGTGCAATAAACTGAAACAGTAAAGATCGGATACATTTCTACCACGACTCAAGTGCGAGCTATAGAAAAACAACGGTCCCAGTGTCCAAAGATCAGAAGAACAGTCGACTGCTTGGCCCTACCCATTTTATTCTACATCATTTCACTCGCTCAAACAGCAGACCTCAGCATTTGAAAGTATAGCAGCAGTTACGTTAAGCGATAGGTCAGAACATGTACAGGCCATCATTTGTAAAAGTAGCTGTCTTGGACCATCCGAACCGGAATATCAATGTGTTTGGTCGAGGGTGACATTAAAGTTGACTGATTAGCGCTTTTCAATTCGGTCTTGACAGGTTCCACGTTTCATGTCGAATGAACGCACAAGTGAGTGCTCAAAACTTCCGGCGGCAGTCGGCCAATCAAAGCAAACACGAATCCACATACTATTCATAAGTAGCCGTGAGTTTTAAATAGAGACGCCAGCATTATGTGAACCGTGACGCTTTGTTTTAATAATGCATCTGGTATGACTTCAGTAAGTTTCGGCCTATCTTCAACATCTACATCTTACCCATTCCTGTCGTTTCCTAATCTTTTGCTTTAAATTTTTCTCATTATTGAGGTTTTCATAGGTCCTACATGATTTTGACTGAATCCAGATTTAGCACGACCGTCACTGAACACTATGGTAGAAATGTTCCAAGTATTTACTCCACCACAATATACACTCGCCAATCCATCATGGGTTGTACATAGCTTTGGGTTCCAAAGTATAAATCCCAGGCCGACACAGCATTATCACCTCACCAAACAAATTCCTACTGAAAATGAAGCGATTTAACCCACTCGGAATGAAGTACAACAATTTTTGTGTATACGTCATAAGGCGATTTGATTGCGATTGTCAACTGACTCGGTTGTTTGCTCCAGTTTCAGCCCTGGTATAGGCCGTCGTCCTTAACGCATCTACAGATTTTTCTGGCACGCAAAATTTTGGTTCGGCGTCAAGATGTTTAACAATTTAACATGGAAATAACATGAATGAAAAGCAACGTGTTTTCTTAATCCAAAAGGAAAATAAAGTTATCAGTATCACGTACAACGAAAAACGAACCCATTTTACCTTTGTGCTTGAAACATGCGTTGCCTGTTTTCGAAGGTTTTCAAATATTAAGTGCGTCTAGTTTTTTGCTCTCGAAGATGAACTTTCGGCGTTATTAACTAGAGATTCAGGTTCTCTCAATCGAAAGATTTACGCTGCATTTTCTATTACTATTTGTCACATTTCTGAACTAAACAGATCAATTTTTGCTAGAAAAAATCACGCTGCAGTTTGCAAGAAAACTTGTCCGCAAACTGAAATAACGAAAGAAAATACCGGAAAGAAATAAGTTTTTCCATTAAAGCGACAGAAAAATACCTTCGATTTCTTACAGCAAATTTCACTTGGCTACTACCTCCTACGACCATTTTGTGCTTCAGCAGTTTAGCGACTTATCTGTTACAAAAACCCCCTTCGAAAAGGATTATTCAAAATTAGAATTTCAAAGGAATTTGCAATACAAATTTTCACGAAACTGCACTTATCAACCCGTTATTTTGTTTCCTAATCAAGATATCTCGCGAATAATTAGAACAGCCATCGTGCATGCAGACCTTGACAGTGAAACATGCCACTGTTTGCAAGGCTGACAATTCACAGCTTGCTGACGATGATGGAAAATGCGTTAAAACCGCAAACAAAAGTCATACACAATGAGACCGCGGGAGTGCTTCAAGCTCATTAAGCATTTTTGCTTGACTGCTATCCACATACCTAGTAATTGTGAAAGAAATCTAATATCCAAATGATTTGCTGTAAAATGTACGTGAATAACAATTTGACCGAACTACACATGTCAGCGTCTGAGCGTTCCACGTCAGAAATGAATGGTCCAGCCACGATGCCCCACCCGCAAATAAGGTCTATATCCGCAAGATGAACTGATTACAGGGTGAACAAAACACTCCCTGATTCAACCAGGCAGAAAATCATCTCTTCAAAACATAATCCCTTTTGCTGGAAGCGTTTAAACTAAACAGTGTCCAAGTGAATCAGAAAAGCACTTCTCACTGATTTCTTACAGATCTGACCGATTGATGCTTTGTGCACAAAACAAAATGGACTGTTGGATCCAGCCAATCAATACACAGTTTCGGTACTTTATCAAAGCAGCCTGTCCAGCTAAGCGCTTGATTTACACATACTTTTGCAGAAACTTGCAGTATTGAACTAAAGCATCGTGATCTGTAATTACTGGCTTCGAATTTCGGAGTGATCGTCATTTCCAACATGGTGCTGTAGCCTTTTCCAACCTTGCGTGTAAACCAAATGTGTTGTATCGCAGACTTGCTCTCACATGGCACGAAGATGCAGCACTCATTACGGACATAAAAAGACCCACTGGTTGTTTCTGGTTCATCTTTTAAACGACTATGCACCAAATGTACGTTCGCAACATGGTTTCATTATAATTTGATACGGGCAACCAAATTATTGATGTCTAGAAGCGTTACTAGAAATTTGATGCACAATAATCGTAACAAGCAAAAAGCTGAGTTATAGAATTAGAATTTTTTAAGTAGATCAGAACATTTTGCCTTAATTTCCTAGTTTCAAACTATCCCAATCACTATGCGATGAAAAATTTTAAATCCGTTGTTATCATTTCATTGCTGGAGGGATTGCTCGTCACACGCTTTCTGATTTTCGAATAGCGAGTTCATCCGTGTGGACCTGGGGAAAGCGGAATGAATGGTTTAGCGACAGATGCAACCACTCACCCAGTTAATGGTGAAAAACATTAAATCTGGATTATTTTGTTCACTTCTTCATACCTAATAAAAAAGATACCGAACTGTGGATTACGAAATGCGGTGGGTTTCATATGCTTACCGATGTTCGGTTAACTGTTTACACACTAGTGTAAAATAACCGAAAGGAAATAATTGGATTTAACGAAACCCGGTTTATATGTACGGGACGCTTCAAATCACTTCTTTCCCCTCTGGTCATGGTTACCATTTAAAATTTCCTCCTAACGACTAATGTAATTATTTAGAGTACTGGATTTGATTGTGTAGATATGAAATGTGTACGAAACGCATCAGGACGGGCTAGTAATCCGTATGATTACAAACTCAGTAGCAATTAGGATCTCGCACTAGATTTCCTAATTGCTATTTTCACATTATTCGATCCAATAATGTTATATGGAACTGTTTCGCGTTTAAAAACCGTTTTAAAATCAACAATTTAATTTGATTTTGTAAATGGCAGCCTAAATTCGGATGGGCGAATGCAGGGTACGTAAATCAACCGTGCATCCACAACCGGGGTGGCCCCATAAATTTGGTGTTTACGAAATAGTTATCACCGTCATCTATTGCAACACAGGGAACAAATCCCAACAAGTGACTTAGTACCAAATTTAAGTATTTTTTTGTAATGTGCTCGACTTTCCTTATCGTGTCTGCTATGATGGCTTCATTGCAAGTGACTTCAGACAACCCGCCCTTGGATTAGAAAACGTTCGTGGCTGATAAAATAGTATCTGCTTGAATTACGTTCCTTCGGACGAAACTTTATTCCAGCGGAATTGACAGCTTTTCATAGGGAAGCTAAACACGGAGATCGTAGTTTGTAACAATTCGTACTCACTGTTAAAACTCCTATTTGATTGCAATCATTTCTGACGATTTTTAGTGAATTGTTTGGATAACTCATTGATTGTATAGGCACGCATGTTTGGGGCCGCTAAAAATCTATATATCTCACTCATAACTAGAAACTCACTGTTTGTTCTACGGAATGCTCTGATGTAGTTATCAAACGCAAAATGCGTTTCTCTTCTAATTTATGTGAAACGTGAAACTGTGCTTATCCGTAGTGAGACGGATAAATGTGACACAAAGTTTGCTTGTCATTATTGAAGGTTTATGGGTATAGATTGCAGTGTGTGGTGGGGCCGGCATTCACCGAGTTCAAAAAGGGGACGACGGAACCAATACTTATTATTTTTGTCGCTGTCAAGTGGAATGGAAATTGGCAGTCCGCAAGAACGCTCCAAAGAATATTCACGTTTGAGTCTCTTTTCTAAATTGCATCTGATGTTAAATGTTCCGTATGTATATCAATTGGATTAGGTCTGTTCTTGTAATTCATTTGCCTGATATTTTCGCCCTGGTATATTTGTTCCCCGGGGTGCTGCACTATCTATTTTTATTGCTTCCATGGGGTTTTCCCCAGTGCTCTAGCAAGATTATTTTCCCAGCAAAATGTACAAACAAATCCCTCTGTGCTTTCTACGAGAGCTAATTTGGAATCCGAGTATGTTCGTGTTAGATCGGTGGCAGTAGTACAAAGACTACTGAGTTCTTTTGATGCGAATGAATTAAGTCAAACAAGTTACTAACTATAAACGTGCTACGTCAAAGAAAATGGTTGCCAGTTATGAAATTACTAGATTTGAAAGCCTGATAATAAAGGAATGAGCTTCAACCAAAGTCAAATGCTCATTAAAAGGTAGTTACGCCGAAATTTGTAACGGGTTATCGAGCAAGAAAACGCAGTCAGCTGTTGCTGAATAGGGAACAAATCCATGATCGAAATTAGAAGTTTGACTAAATTAACAGACCGTAATCACAACCTGAATTATGGCGTTTTACTGAACTTCCGTTGGTCTTGTTCGCCTAACGTAGTTTGTGGCATTGTCAACCGATATATTCCAGGGATTCAGAACTATGATAACTTGCAAAATAAATCATGATTAGTATAATGTTAATAGCACAGCGTTTTTGATAGGTTTAACGTGCCAACTTTTCGGCTACCGTGGGTAGTCTTTCTCAAGGCGAGTTTTGCAATCAAAACCAATACATGGCGCATCGAATTTTCGACACACTTCTTACATCATTTGGTTCTGATATTTGCAAAATAAACCTCCGAATGTTTCCGACGCTGGCAGTGCCTCTGCTGCATAAACGGGCGTCAACGAAAAATTAGGAATTTTTCTCACAGGTTTCCTTTGAAATATCCGTTTGCAAAAGGCTACAGGAACAGTTTGACCTTGACAAATTTGATGGTCATCGGTAAACCGGTCCGAACACGAAAAATGCCATTGCAATGTTACGCAAACTTTTAATAAAATGTCTCTAAATTTCCAGATATTTATTTTGAGTTAAATGCATAATTGCTAAATAGGTAATGCATTCAAAACTAACACTCGTTTGTTGGAACATTCTACTCTCATTTGATTTCATGAAAGCTGGTTGAATTTAAATAATTTCTGAAAGCGATGTTTACCCTTAACCGGGATTTAGTAACCGGTGCTGACTGTGAAATGGGAACGAATCTTTGTCAATCTCCACGTTCTGCCATAAAGTCATTCAGGCACGCTATGCTGCTGGCATGGTAAGGACAGAGCAGACAGGGAAACCTTTCATTGTCAAAATACTCGCAGTTTTACCAACTACCACGACCGGTGCTAATTATATCTCGTTCTGAACAAACCAGACAGACATTGAGACAAAGGTTTAGAATTTCACCTCTTCAAATTGGACTGTCGAATTTGTTAACTTAATTTGTTGAAAGTCGACAGATATTTGACATACAACTTATGAAGCACTCTAAGATGAGCGGCACTGTACTGATAGTAAAAGCAAATAGAATGTTATGGTAATTTGCAATTTTATAATCATCTTGGTAAAACTTCTGAGCTTTCAAACGTGGCCATTTTCAGGTTATTGGAGAATAACGTCGAAACACCGGAACGTCTTTACGCATGCGATAAAATATTGTTTTGCTGCAAGATCCGCTGGTCTGCACAAACGAGAAGGACACTGTGGCGGCCCCATCGACTGTCACTACCTACCGATGCTACATTTCCAGCAATGTGCACGCATTATGCTGTTGTGAATAAATCTCACTTCGCTAGTCCATGCGTTCACCTAAATTCCTACCAGGTCAACTCAACTGTTACGATAGATATTTTGCCGAAAATAAAGAGCTCAAATGCACGTACTTGTATCTTCTTGCTATTCTGTTATGGAGCTGATATTGCATGAGTTTTGTGAGTTTCGACAAATCATTCGCTGGCATCAGGAACAGCATACTAGCCACTGTATTTTGGCTTTGGGAAGTTTAACTAAAAACCTAATCAGTCGCATTTTACCCGACAGGACATGCTCGTTGAGAGAGGACGTTTGCTGGGTTTTGGCTTCTCTAGCTGACGTACAAAGCAACGCATCAGGTATGCAGTGCACGTGTTATCTGTTCACTATGCCTAAGCGCACAAGACGTCTACCGTTGGGTATATTTTGTTATTTGAATATTCCAATCGAAAATTTCTTGCGTATTACTCAACATCTGATAAGTTGAGTTTAATAAAGTGCTATACAGCATATATTAGTGCCGTATACCATTTAAATCGTTTATGACTTTGAAAATTTGTTGAAGTTTATCTCATAGTTTTCGTGACAAGCATTAATACTAGGCATGTGGACAGATTATGAACTCCAGATTATGAAGGATTAACTCCAACTGACATATCCCAGTGGGCAGGAATTTGGGATGTCATGACTATCGTGAGTCTAAGGGAATTTGAGGGATTGCCATGTTTGTTCATTTTCACACTCAAACGAAACAATTATGCAGAGCCTGATTTAACCAACCTTCTGTCAATTGTACAACCGAATTCAGACAGACCGAGTACACGTGGAAAATGAACGTTTCAACTGGACTACAGCGAATTGTAACGATGCCATTAAATCGAATCACTTGAATATTCACATGTACAATATGATATGGTATATATGCGCTTGTTATAATTTATCCAGGTGCTCACATAGTTTTACTCATTCCAGCTTCCATAACTTTCCATTCGAGGGGTTTGAAAAAAACTGCTTGTACACGACTGGCCGGTTTGGTTGGTCTTCCAATAAAAGTTAAATAATATACCGAATGCAAATTTTTGCAAGATAATTTTGACATTTATTGATGTGATGTCAGGCTAACCTGTGCATTGCCACAGGTCTGCTTCAATCTAATCGAACAGAAAAAAGGTTCAGTTTACCATATAAATGAGACATGGCTCTTTATCAAGAAAGGCAACCAGTCTATCATTTGTCAATCTACTTCAATCAGTTCAGCAGTTTCTCTAAGATGGTTCTCAATCAAAGTCTACTGCTGACCAGCTAGAAAACGACAGTAATGACATAAAATTACAAGGAATGGCAAATGAAAGATTGAATATTTGCCTAAAGTTCTAACTCTAATTTTGGAATTTCCGGTTTCATTGTACTAGATACGGGGATATCACATTTTTTTTTAAATTGCATACTTTTCATATGAAGCATTCAACTTAACAAACAATCATATTTTCAGATTACGGTAGGCAGAGCCGGCGATTTTTTCGCCATATTTTTGGTATTAGACTGAAAATGTTTTCTGTTTTGCAGAATTAATACAAATTTCAGTGATTGTCCCACGCGGATCTCTCAAAATCTCTCAGTCTCGGATCGCCGAATTCCTTAAAATACACGAGGTGGTAAGCTATTTACCCTCTTGGCAAGTTTGATCTAAAAATGATCATTTAGCTCAGTTTAATTTGAGCACAAATACAACAACAATATAATTAGGGTAGGAGAAATGTTTTCTGGCATAACAGAGAGTAGAAAATTCTGTTTATTTCTGACTTGTAATTCACAAAACTGCTCAACTATATCTTTCTACCAGAAAAGGTCATTTCCATGTACGCGATATTCGTACCGTTAATTTCGAAAATATAGTAATAAAACCCAGTGAATGAAGTTTTGAAAAGTTAGACATACGGCAGAGGAAGCTTGGAGCTGACTCAAAATAAATTGACTTTTTATGGTTTATGCCCATAATCAGGTAAATTCGTAAACACGCTGGCTTGTTCATATTGGCTTTGTAGTAAACTTGTTATTCCAGTGTGATCCTAGTTGTCAGACCTAAACCATCCAAAGCATTGCGAATAATTTTGTATTCTTAGAAAATATCACGTCATTAGGGCCAAAAACATGCTTGTTTGTCCAGTTGTTGCTAAACACAGATTTATTAGAACCCAAGTGCACGGAAACTTGTTACACCGAAACGGTTTAACGATGTACTTTAGTCTCACCCAGGCTATCCCGAGATGTTCTCACCCTCTAGTTGAACTTGTGTGAACGTATGATAAATGTTTCTGTGTCATGCGATTCATCTCGGTGCAACACCTGTTTCTTCTGCTTATCCAACAAATTGGCCGTTAATTTGTTCCTTGTTTGCCCTTGATCTGCAGGCTACTATCATTTGTCTGCCTAGGTATTGTGACCTAAACCTGACCGTTGTTTCATTCAATCCGAAAGTATTGTCGACAAAGCCCACTGTTATGAATCTTCGTAGATCCAGTCCTGCCAGGCAGATCCCAAATGCATGTTAGTCTTTTCCAATTACTTTGGTAAAATTGCGTTGATATTTTATCATCCATATGTGTTAGGATGCACAAGTTACGATCTAGATCCCATGCGGTTTTTTAGTCTGATTAGCTAAAACGTTCCACAATATTATCTGGTGTGTGTGCAAAAAACTTGACCGATCGGCATTTGGTTCTTTGAGGGGCGGAAACTTGATCGTTTGTAGCCATGCATTGATTGTAGTTGTCCATCTTCATATCCGCCGAGATAGCAAGTTTCCATTCTCACTCAAATTTTGTATTATTTATTCTGAATGCCTGTTCCTTGATAGGCACGGATTACAGATATTTATCTCCTTTCAGTTAGACGTGGCTCACACACATCTCGTTTGCTGGCCTCCGATTAGCAAGCATTTCCTGTGAATGAACTTAGTACCGTGCGACGGTTTGCCTAAATTAATAGCATTATGCACCGACTGCCAACTGTGGTGTAAGACACATAAATAAGCATTAATCAAATTCCAAAAGAGTATCTAACCATCATATATGGTCATCGTGGCATACAGGCACAATACAAATGAGGTTTTTCGTTCCGGGATTTTTAGTTGGCAGATTTTTGGCAAATGCAGAGTTGATCCAACAACGAATTGTCCCCGACCTCAGCGGGTTTCACGCCCAAGCATGGACTCATCTCAGGCATTTGTAATGCATGTGCTATGCCAGCTGGACCGTAACGTCAGGCCGAAAGGTGGTCGAATATTTCACACAAGTGTCAATAATTACCCACCCAAAATTAGCAGTCACGTAGCATCTGCGACAATAAAATTTTGGTATTTTGACTATCAGAACAAGATATGTTAATGAATTAACCAGCATTCACCAGATAGAATTTACTGGCGGTATTGATAAGCTGTGGGATGAATATCACAAGAACACGAAAATATGCCGTTGCACGTCTATCTGTGAATTGTCTAACCATCAAAATTATCAGAATTCCACATGTAGGTTTCTTTGTTTAGAAAATGAATGACTGTTATGCCGATCGCAAAGCAGCCGGATGTAGGCTGTTGAGCAAAGCCAATAGACGGGAGTACAAACTTGCCTTTCCTTTGTTGTTTGTAGGTTCAACAGGGTATTCGACAAATTGCTCAATACAAAACTGGAGAAACCATTTGAAATGGAAGGAATAAATACCGAAATATCACGTAATTATTTGCAACAAAACGCACTACTTGGTTTTCTTAGAATAAGGTATTCCCGGCTAGCACGAATAGTGTCATAAAGGAGAAACATTATTTTGTGCTCGTTACCAGTCCCCTAAATTTATCGAAAAAAACCAACAAAATACCCCGTAGTGCTGGAACGGTCTCCACGGTTAGAGCGCTAACCTGTCTGCTGTTCATCTAGTGAAAACATAAATTTGGCTTCTGAATGCAAAAAATACACAAAATCAAATAATCTGTTCCATCTAAGCCTAACTTAAAAGTACTACTCTATTCATCGATACACGGAGGGAAAGACATTCTCGTCAGCAAGTCTTATTATTTTGTTTCACGCGACTGATTTTACTAGGTGTCTTTACACTTCGCAGACCGGGAAAGTACAGAAAGAAGAGCACTAAGTTTAGCGAATGCCACCATGTTGATTACGACACATGAATACTGCAATGATGAAAACTCGGTGTTTCTATGCCAACGAGACTAAAATAGTTTTTTTTATTTTATTACCTCGGCAACTCTAAATTTTTTAGGCAACATGCTACCGACCCTTTTAAGCTCAAAGTTTGATACGCCTGAGTCGGAATACGATTTGCAAAATGGGAGAACTGCCAAATTTTTTAACATATTGCCGTCTTATGAAATGAATATAAAGGGCCCCTTTTTCCAAAGTAATTAGTATTGTGAGAGAATGCTGCCTATGACTGCTGCAAGCGCACGGCCAATTAGCTTCGGTCTAATAAGTCACAAAAATGAAGAACGATCACACCGAGAAAATGAAAACTGACAGTTAAATGCCTCTGACATCCGTTGAACTACGCATGGGATTGAAATCGGACAGCCTACAATTCGAGGTCAAGCATGAATCCAGCCAGATACCCTGTTCCATGGACCGGTTGAAGGTGTTGTGATTCGTGACACAATCACGGACGGGCGGAAGCGGCATTCGATATGAAAACAAGAAGTTAAATGTCAGAACCGTCTGTAGGTGGACAATCCCTTGGAAAACTCTATCCTATGTGGACCTACATAAGTCATTTTATTATGACAAATTAGGGAAAAGTTCGTATTGATCGGCTAGAGGTCATTTGGTCGTTTTCGTAAGATTCGATGAAATCAGACTAAAAGAGAGTAGAGACGACCGACTGATTGCGCTGGAGACAGCGTCCGCGACAAACGGGGTTATTTGACAACCACTGATGAGTTGAAAACCAGTGATCCAATCATGGACAACGAGTAGAATTGCACGCGCACAGATGATGTTTATGAGACGCAAAACGTTTATTCTTTGATTTTTTATGCAGTAATAGCATAGTTCAAAAAAGGCTGCAGAAAATGGGTGGTACAGAAGCCAAACATACGAACAGAAAGTCAAAACAACGCGATCTAGTAGGCTTCGTCATCTAATGATACGATGATTAAGTAATATATATCTGGCAAAAGGCTACCAACGTATTTTAGGCTCCGGCTACGTGTGGCATATGCTTCCTGGTTGTTTTTGAGTTATCTCCCGGTCGGCTACTCGACGACCGATAACGGGTCCCTGCCCAAATTTAGGAAACCTGTGACGGGTTTGTGGGATTTCAAACGCTTCGGCCGGCCTCACTGTGTGCACTTGGTCGATCTCGTTAAAACAATGTAAGAACCCGTGAAACTGCAAAGTTTTCCGATGTCGTAATTGCAATTGACTATTTACAGATGGGGCGCCTCTGCCGACTGCTTTTTTCAAGAACATTTTGCAATTTAGAGGATTCAATGGAAACTGTATTTTTCGGTAAACAGTCGCATAATTTTCGGTAGAATCACTTCGCGAGACAGAAATTTTAATTCCACCCAAAAAAAATTCATATAAAATTATCCTCATACAAATAATTCATACAGCTTCCTGCTGACTAGTTCCAATGTATCGAGTGTATATGTTAGATCTGGTTCACCTAGATCGCTTAGATAATTCGAGAGTCCCATGCAAAAATAAAATTGGTATTTTGATAAATGACGCCAACCAGTTACCTGGGTACTGTATGCTGCGGATAAAAATTCGACACAGGTTGACTTTGTCGAAGGAAAAGCGTGATTTCCAATCCAGTTGGTAAGCGGCATGTAGACTGAAGCGGGTAGAATCGCGAATAATTTGGACAAACGGATGCAAAACGATGCTGGTTTAAACCTATTTACAAAGTTTCACGTTATTTTTATTCATTTCATCATAATTCTCCATGAATTCGTCATTCCCAATCGATTATTAAATATCCACGATCGATCACCCTCTCCCAAAAATCAGTGATCATCCTCTGGTTAGAGCATTTTGGTGAAAAAATCTGACACAAAACCCATAGTGACTGTTGTTCGAAAACATGTCACTGTACGTGATTTTTTACAAATGTATCCATATATGTAGTATATGAGCGCGAAAGCTCCTAATAATACTCGATGAGGAATTCCATCCAATGAAGCGCCGCAGCAAAATAAATCTCAAACCTTGTTGCCTTTTCCCAAAATTTGACGCTAAAAGCTTTTATACTTGGATCGCATGCCGCAATCTGCTTGCTAATAGCTCAAATCCAGAACCGGTACATTGTACTTCCACACAATTTCTTGGTAAACGGTGCAAATTAATCTTGTGTTCAACTGTATCAAGTTTATTAAAGTACCTGTCAATTGTTAAATACACAATAAGTGTTTGATCGTCTTTAGGCAAAGCATACTGAAATTATCTGAACTAAGAAACTGATCCAATGTTTCGCTGTGAGTCCACAGGAAGCCATTAATTTCCAACTTTTCTAAACTCTATTGTATCTCTGGAATGTGCAAAGTATTGCATTCGAATAGACGCATTCGTATGGTTAGTATACTTTGATGATTCAGCAAGCAATAAACTAAAGGCGGCCCCCGGTAACTTCCCAATCGTTCCTATAAGGCTTACAAATTTTACCTTAACACAACTAGGTGCATTGGGAAAGCGGAACCAAATTCTGCCCTAACGAAAACCGTGTAAACAATAGACAAGATTAGTACGCAATCAACGTTTCAAATCTTTTGTTTATACGACATTATTTCATTTCCGACATTGACATCAGCAGGTGAACGGACAAGAACATTCAGTACACACGAAAACTGCATTTAAAGTAATGACTCAAAGAAGTGATAATTTAAATAACCAATTACAATTTACACTTCCTTCTGCGTTACCGTTAACTGGTATGAATTAAACATGCAGACATTCAGTACCGTGAAACTGACAAGTCTTGAAAAGACTGTAATTTAGCCTCATTATGGATGACTATATCTGGTGACAATGGCCGTACAAGAGGGTGCGTTTAATTTCAGTCACTTTGCTTCACCTTAGCTATAGACTTAACTCGGTAAGTGGTATTGTATTCTAGTGATAGTGGAATTCTCTTACTGGTATCATGAACTTTGAGCTTGGTCTTTAAGTGACAAAGCGTTTATCACCGCGAGAGCCAACAAGATTTACAATGCGAAAGTCGGTGCTTGCAGTCTGTTGAACACATGAGTTGATTTTGTTAGAAATTTCAATTTGACCTGGGATATGTGCTTGGGCTGAAAGTTTGATAATCTGAACTTTTGTCCCTCTGCCGAGGTTATCTTTCCAGGTTCTGTGAAACTGAACCACAGCTTGTTAGCATTTTTGCTTGCACTTTGAACCTCTTGATGTGAAAATTTCTTCATGTCGTTCTACTCATAGGACATTGAGATTTATACTTACTGGTTCGCAAGTTTTCAATTCACTGGTTTAGTATTTTTGTTTGCTCAAGTTCTACCCTAGGAAGTATGTACATAAAATTTAGTAATTTGAGGAAACCGGCTGAGTGATCTGCGGATTTTCACATTTGAATCTCATCGTCGATTGCTTGATCCAAAATTTGAGATTTATAAACCATCTGGAGCAGGAGATAGGAAAGTTGGATTTATCTTATTGACATAGTTTCGAGCTGAAGTGGCCGAATGGTATCTCCATATTTATAATGTCCTTGCCCCGATAGAAAGGCAATACAACGTCGGCACTTTAAAACAGCCAAGTAACTGATCGTCGTCATGGCGAACAAAACTGGAAAAAGTGAAACAACAGTGTATATCATTTCTTCAGGAAGGGGTCCGCGGCAAACAGAGGACTGCCAATCCGGGAAGATGACAGGCGGTGAGAGGATTTGAACCCGCGACCTTCATGCCCAAACGCCACAACCTTATCCGTTTGGTCACCACCGATCACTCAACCAAGTGATTGCAAACTTGCTTTGAGAAAGACTACCCACGGTAGTCGAAACGTTGGCGCATTATATATACCAACAACGCTGTGTTATTAACATTATAGCATTCACAATTGAAACCAATACATGGCGCATCGATTTTTCGACACACTTCTTGCATAGTTTGGTCTTCAATGAAATGTTCTTTCTAATCCACTGTCGATGACCTGAGCGACACATTCAGCTAGCCCCTCACAGTGATTGTTTTATTGCACCGCACCTTTTTATGTCGAATTTACGGTTGGGAATGCTTTTTTAATTTTTTTGAACATTACCGCGGTTTCACTTACAAGCGGCCATACTGTTCTGTCCCAATACCTACTGGAGTATGGTATCGATGCATTTTCTGAAATCCCAATGCCTCTGTTCGATGTATTCTCCTATCGTCCCGGTATTCTGGGGATAAAACTCTCCTTCCAATTCCCAAGACAACAAGGTCAATCATTTTCCGAAACTTTCTGTCAAACTGCGTTTTCCAAACTAAACCTATGACTTTATGTATAGCACGTTCTAACTGTAAATGGCGAATAACGATTCATTCAAAAACTATATAAAACACTGTTAAAACGATTTCGAACCCAGTGCCTACATGTTTGACTGGTTTGGAAAATCTCACAGGGCAGGTTTGGAAAGTACGATCTGGCGAACGAGCTGGCTATCATAAATTTATGTTCATGCCAATGCAATAATAATCATGAATAAAACATTAGGATACTGTCTTCGTCATTTGTAAGAAAATACAAAGTTTAATTTTTTGGAATGTGGTTCAATGCGAGCAATTTCATAAGTCAGTCTGAGTTTTTCATTGGAACAATCTGTATGTGAATCAAAAGCTATTGTGACGAAGTCAGATGTATAATGTTTTTGAGTTCATCGCGAGGTCAAGCTTTCGTCAGCAACCTAACTAGTCTAAGTAATTATATCTTGATTCTGAACTGCATTTTGACGTCTTCCATAAAAGCATTTGAAGCATGAAAAGAGTTGGATTGTGTCCAACTTTTAACGTGGTTACTTCGTCGTTCTCCAGGTAGCTATTTTGTTCTAATTACTCGTCATTTTTGACAATGACCTTTCCAGCAGTTCGTTCGATTCGGCGATTGAGTTTGAGGACGATGTGGCCAAGTAGCACTACACATCATTCAATGATAATTGGTAATGACCCGAACAAACCGTCCCTGTATCTTCGAGATGTTGTGTCGATTTCAGAACTGTTTTTTATCCTGACCTTTTAGAATTTTTTTTAGTTTTGTTATTCATTGTTCTTCGAATTGTTCTTTCACTTAAAATTAAGCCTATTCGTTTTCTTGCATTGATCCCTCTGATTGGCAATAGCAATTTTGAGGACGATTCTTTTTCTACCGAAGAATTTTTCAACTGAATAATGTATCAGTTTCGATAAAATCATAACTCGGGCATGGTTACTCTCCCATATATTCTTGGTTCTCTAATATTGCATGCCCAAACCGCGGTACCATTATTTGCCATCCTGAAAGTATGGTCATCTTCGTGGTAGACTTATTAGATTTTCTGTCATTGTTTCTCACTGCATCTTATTTATGAGTCACCTTTATTTCCGGCCTGCTGCTCGAAGTATTTTGCAACATGAGCAAGTTGACAGACGTCATTCTGTTGCTTGGTTTTATTATTCTGGGTTTATCTAGTAGACGAGTCTTTGCAGGAATGTTTTTTTTTATTTGATTTACTAGTTAGCTGACGATATTGAAGAGGCTGTGCACTGCTTGGTGTAAACGTAACAGATGATCTAGTTTACGGTTTACACAGCTTATCAAATTTGTCTTGTTACTAATACTACACTTTTATCATTATTATTATTATTACACTTTTCTAAAGACGTATGGAAAATTTATAACGCGCATACAATAATAATCACTGTCTATTTGTTTTTTTGGCTTCCCGCCATGTGTGCAAAAATAAATTCAAAGTCATAATGATTTTCATTATTACCCTGAACCTATATTATTGTGTTTAAAAAACATTGGATTAATTTAGTAATAAAAATGTGCTTGTCTATTTTGCATTCTCATTGCTCGGAAACCTACTACTCAATAGCTTAGTTGGCTTAGCCTTAGTGGTTATCACGTACTCAACAGCAGGTCTGAGAATCAAGGGGAGGACAACATCGGTGCTGATATTTTTCCGTACCTGTTCTCCAGGGAAATCACTGAGAAAAACCTTTTTTCTTCTGTCATCCGTTTAGGTGTGCTGATGATTTCAACTTCTCTTAAACCGCAACTAACAATGAAGGCCTTCAAAGTTTCACCATTGAGATTTTTTTTGTTAACCATTTGTCTTCGAATGCCCGTGTGAATCACGATACATCTGAGTGTTCCATGTAATTGCTGCCTCTCTATCTCGTCAGAATCGCCGTTCGTCAATCCATAAGCAATTACCTGGTTAGTTTTTCAAGATTATTTAAGGTGTACGATTAAAAATAATCTGAATCAGACTTAGCACATCCCTACATTTGCAAAGACTTTTCGAGCGCTGTCATTTCAGTGAAGAAGTCTTCGTCATCCCCAGGTAAAACAAAGATTCAATCTAGCTTTGTCTACCATTTGTCTTGTTGTTTTACAAGCTTACATAAAAATCAGTGCAATTCCTCGCCGGAAGAATGTCGGTTACTAGCTCTGTGTCCCTGATATCCATGAGAAAAGCTTAATTAACTGCGTGACCAAATCTTATTCACAGATCGAAACGTTTGCTGAGAAAAAATATTTTCAGGTCCCACTCGTCAACCGGATGACGATCTTTTAAGATGCTATCTTGGCATCTTCACGCAATCTATTTATCGTTTAATATTCTGCAAGTCAATATGTACAGGAATTATGTTGCCCCTAATTAATACCTGCCCTGGCAAACCGGGGCCGTGTGTCTGCGGAATTCCTCGGCAACCTAGCACAAATAAACACATCTCTCACTTCAGAAGTATTCCCTCTAATTGCTGCGACATTTATGAACGCAAGCGTCAATACATTCTAGCACACTATAACGGGGTGTCTGAGGTTTCAGAAGAGTGAAGCTAATAGATCAAAATTACAGTAAAATGATCACATTTAGTTAGCTCCTAGAAAACTGCAAAAAGGCCTGAAATGACGTCAGGTAACCTAGAGACAAATGTAAACCTTTGCTTATGCCAACAGCTCCCAAATGGAATCTAAAATACACTTGTCGGTTTATGTCGTTTACATTGAGTTCACAACTGATAAATCAACTCTTATCTACAAATCCCCGTCGCAAAAGTATCAGCGCTTACTTTCATTATCATTCATAAGAAGGGACGGTTGGTTAATGAACGGACAGCACTTTTATGAAATAGTATTGAAAACGGCAGATTAGGCAACAACCATCTAGAGACGAATAGCAACCTTCATCTGTTTAATTTGTGTTACATTCCAGTAAACCCGCCATCGTGCTTGAACTAAGATGTGATCTCGCCATAATCGATTACAAATAGGCACTTGCGGCCGTTGAAAGATAGTGATAAACGGATCGGATTTCGCGTGGTATTATTGGTCCGCAAGCTGCTGGGACAGATAACCAAAGATGTAGCATTGAGTCGACTTTAAAAAGAACCAGATTTTCAAGTATTTACTGATTCTGCGGCTGCCACGTCAAAATTGTTGCTCACGTGCCACAGAAGCAATTGTCTTGTTTTGATAATACTTGGTGTGTGTGCTAATCCGCGAGTCAAAGGAATCGGGGTTTCTGTGTTCTGCAATAATTGCAGCAACTTCAAAATCAAACAGAATTCCCTCCTCCCTCAGTTATCTGGGATAAGGCAAACTGTGAAAGAGAAACTGAGTGGACGAGAAACAAAATACCTTAGTGAAAGAAAAATAATTAATGCGATCACAGCAGTTAATTACTGCTCAGTAGCGGGCAAAGTAAAATAAAGTCGACCGTTTCATTTTTTTTGGCTTATGTACAAACGCGTTAGGTGATCTGGTTTATAAAGACATACTTCATCAAATTCCAAAGAGAAATTCTGGTCTACAACTCCGGGAACACTAATGCAGCCGTTGTCACCTTAATAAAGTTGGCTTTACTGTTGCATATCTATTCATTCACGCTCGGAGGTTATTCCACTTTGAGATACAATAAACATTATTGTTGATCTTGAGTAGGATTTTTCAAATTTACTCTTGTTATCGTCGTAGATCATAAGAACCAAGAAACAGGCCGCACGTCAATCAGAGAACCTCATTTGACTGCGATTGACAATGAGTGAAAAATAAACCTTGCAGGTCCACACTCACAAGAAATGACCGTAGGCTGTGTGTAAAAGTTCCGAGTAAAACGAAAGGTCTGGTGTCAAATGTTCAAGTCTCGCTTACCAAACCCAATTCTTAAAATTACGCTGAACAAAAAATCAACCACAGTCATTTGTCACTAGGGTTTATTCACGGTTGACTACTGTTCATCAGAAGAAGAAACATAACTAAATAATAAAAATATCACTTTTCGGCCTACTTGCTGAGTAGTAAATGGGAAAACATTCTCAGTGAGAAAGGAATGACAATTACTAGAGAAAATTACACAAACATTGCTTATGGTTTCCAGTGCGCCTTGATATCCGAATGTTGAGACCCGCTGAACTAAATACGAGCAAACTGATAGAACGTTCTACTTAATTTTCGTTAAAATAAATCGAAAGCTCGCTGAACCGAACTGAAGTGAAATGGAATGAAATGAAATATTATTTCACAAAAAGATAATCCAGTAGCGATGAATGAAACAGTTAAATAAAATGTTTATTGAACTTACCCGAAGTTAGTTCCATCCGAATCTATCATTCGCAAAGTTGAACGAAACACTGGCTGATCCCAAAAGAAACATGCACTGAAATGAAAGAACTGTTAACTAGGATTCATTAAATAACAGAAACAATTTGCTGATTTGATTTGAAACTTCATTGAATAGAATAATTTGTGCACTGGGGTGAAATTTCGCTGAATTTGACTATTTGAATAGATTTGTTTGAGAGCATGAGATGGGATATGTATTGCATTGAACTGAACTGTGAATTATTTTCGGGCGTTCTGCAAACTTCAAACGAAATTAAACTGATGTGACGTGAACAGTCGTTGAGATGTTTTGAACATGAGCCGAACTGAAATGAACGTTCGACAAGCTCAGTTGAACTGTAATTTCATTCAGGTGAACGGAATATTTATTGAATTGAACTGAGCTGAACTGACTCGAATTTTCGGCAAGCCGGAATGAGCACTCACTGAAGTGAACTGAACTCATGCACAATTTATCGGCCACTAAATATCCGGTCAACTGAGTTGAACTTTTATTGACATGAACTGAACATTCGATTAGACGATTTGAACTGGCCAGATACCGTGTCCACATGAATTTTCGTTCGAAGAAATATAACAGAAAGAATTGTAATTGGGAATGTTATAATGTTAATAACACAGCGCTGTTGGTAGATGCAATGTGCCAACTTTTCGACTACCGTGAGTAGTTTTTGTAAAGGCAAGTTTTACAATCAAAACCGATACATGGCACATCGATTTTTCGATGCACTCCTTACATCATTTAGTCCTGAAGGGAATTGTACTATAGCCAAACTGAACTGAAACCTCGGTAATCCGAGGGGGACGTAATTTTCGGTAAGCAGAGTTGTATATTAGTACCGGTGAATAGGAATCTCATTGAATTCAGCTGGAATACCATTGAGGTGAGTTCAGTTTCGGCTTTGGTAGAAGGGATTCCAGTTCAACTAAACCTTTGCTGGATTGCACTTTAACGGAACTAAACAAATTTAGATAAACCAAAGAAAAATTTCAATGGTTTATAATGTGCATTCAATGAACGGGAAAAATCCGATAGGTTGGAATTGCACTTATGATCGGCTGAAGAGGATGGAAGTTTTGATAAGCTTAAAGGGGCTTTCGCTATGGCAACTAAGAATTTTTTGAACTGACCGCCACCAAACTGAACTGAACGCGGGCGAAATAAATTCTTACGGAACTCCCCTAAATTTTGCTGAACTGAACTGACCTTTGGTGAAGTCGATGAGCTGAAATTCATTATTTGACAGTGAACGGCCGGTCTAATTCCGGCGTTTTCCATGCGCCTGTGTGAGGCACGCAAAAGTGAGCCGTCATAATAATAGGCTTACCGAATTGAAGCCATAAGACGTTTTTCCTTTTAGTAATAAAAATTCAACTGAAGATTATTCAAACGGGGATTTTAGGGATGTGTAAACAATTCAATATAAAAATAATAATCACCTATCTAATTGCGGTTGATTCGTGTTTTTGGATTATTTCTAGTGGATTATTTCGTACCGCGTCTCATGACGAATCACAAAGAAATGTTTGGTCCAGAATGTCAAAATGTTAATTAGCTAATCTAAGCGATTTCATCTGGATCAACCAGACATCTAATCACAAGTGTTAGATGAATCGATCACCCTGAACCGTAGAACTAGCATCTTTTGCCGTTTATTACTAAATGTTTCCTCTAATCTAATCGATCATCTTGTTTTTGGTGTCCTCTTTTTTATGCACACAACAGCCTGAGTTGAAATCGTTTGTGGTTGTGCAAACGGGAAAGTTGCCGATGGCGCAGAAAATTTCATCGACAATATTCATATCTAGCACTTGGAAACTCAATCACCTGACCACGGCCCGAGAGGTTGCATCTCTGTCAACTGGGTTCATTTTGGGTATTGTTGTTAAGAAGCAAACTCGCAGAAATGCGTCGAAGTTGAAGTTACAGTTTTCTGTGTAGCTGGAAAAATGCAAGCTGGAAATTTAAAGAGAAATGTACGTTGATGCAACTTCTTCGGGTTTACTTGCCCCGGGCTATTTTAGTCGACCAATGAACTGTGAAATTTACTTCGCCATCTCTAAAAGCCGACAACTGTCGAATTTGTGCTGAAAGAACAAAGATTTCGAATATAACGTTGCTACCAACTGTTGCAATCAGCCATGTCACATATTTGCTTTCACTGCTGAGTGTTATTCAGTGGACTCCGAAAGTGCAGCCTAATCAGAAATACGCGTCCTAGGCTATTCGTCCATCGGTGCACCATCAGACAAGAATAATGTTCCGACGCTGCCTCGGGTCCTCCGGCGAATCCCCGTGGGATATTTGAGAACCAGACGCAATCCACAAACCATATCGTGACTAGGGAAAAATGCCCATACATTGTGTACGCTCTCGACTGGACATGCGTAACACTAGATGATGGGAAAAGATACCGTCTGCCCTGATTACTATCGGGATTAGAGCAAAAGACAACTATATTGCGATCGACCAACATTCCTGATCGGCATTAGACACTTTGGCACATGCGGTGCAGTTCGCATCGTCAGCTCAACGCAGAAAATAGTAAACCGTTGGGATACTGTTACTTGAATTTGCTTGTAGTCTATCCGACCTCGCCTTCCTAGATGAAAACTAGGAGAGATTTCTGAAAATTTCATTTTCGGACGGAGATAATTTTGCCGAACCAATTAGCTGCACTTCCAAACTATTGAGCTAACTTATCAATTGTTATGCACTCAACCCTGCCTAAAAAGGAAACCGGACTCATCGCAACCAACTACTGTTAGTCTGGTCAATACAAAATTATGAGGCTTAGCTTCTTGCGCTGGACAACGCTATTCCTTTAATTCTAACCAGGACAACCCTTATCAAAACATCTATGCATTTCGACGGATAAAATTAACAAACTGCTTGCTCACTATAAGGCGTGCAGAGTCATAAGTGAACCTCGGAAACCTGGAGCCTGACTTTATACTATTACTTTCTGCCGATTAGGTCTCATTGCACACATACGACGACTGATATGTAAGTCATTTTTGTTTCTATGCATCATGCATAATTGACGCTTGCGAAAGTACCCCACCATTCATTACGGTGGCTCGCTTCCTGTTTGCATTGAGGTCAGAGCAGTTCCAATTATTTGACCTAATTAAGATCTGTTGTTCATGCATGGGCTATTATTCGACAAAACCACCTCTGAGCAAATGAGGTCACATTTTACCTGCAACGATACCCGATGATTATATCAACGCACTTGGCCGCAAATTGAAGTGGATTGACCTAAGATATTGAGGGCTAAGAAAAAGAAATCGCTGGTTTCTTGGACTGCAGAACTAGAAAGAATATTTTGCCTGCTACACTGATTTGAGCGTGTCCCTCCATCGCATTCGCCGAGTTGGCGCTGTTGATGAGGGCTCTGGTGTTTTTAATACAAAATAGTTTACAAATCATTTATTAAATTATGCGATATCACTGGTTGTAGCAAGTTGATGCTGGGTATTTACACTCCTCAAACCAACGTTCAGTGTTCATTGCAGCCCCAAATATTTATTATTCGTATCACGTGGACTGGACAAAAACTGAAGAGACGGAGGATGATCAATCACTTTATCGATAACTTGAAATAAACCTCATCTAGGAAAATTATTTGAAACTACTTTTCCGGTGCACAATTCTGCGTGGCGACGAATTGCCTATCACCACTGTGTGTTTGACTTGTTACGATTCGTCTAATTGTGTTCTTGGCCTCGCGCAACCTGATATGCCTGGTTTGCGCAGTCAGGTAAAACAGGCGGGTTGCTATCCTCGATGAATGTGCTGCTAGTTAATTCGACTTTATTTATCACAGCCACGATAGTTCAGGCTTTTAAACCGTGCATCATTTGAGTAAAACGATGCATCGTTGTTGACATTTTGCAATGCAAACCATTATTGCACCTAGAAGTAATAAAGAAGGTGGGGTCTTGGTTATTGCATTCCCCATGATTTCTTAGTTAGATTCAATTATAGGACTGACGAAACACTAAGCTGACAGCTGGTACACGAGCGGAGAACTAGTAGATTGCTTTAAGTAAGCAAAGGCAGGGATGAAGTGAACTTGTTTGCTGTTTTCACGAATGCTTCCTAAAAGTGACTAAAATAAGACACTGGAAAGGTTGAAGTGGACTTCAGTGTTCCCTTCCATCAATCTTCTTTTTTTAAGCATGTCAGTTTTGCTTCATTTCACCAACAAGTAAATCCTTGTCCCTGCTAAACGAATCGGAAAAACCTCGGAAGGATCATGTATTTTGCAAAAGCTGCGCTCACACGAGCCCGGAAATGATGCACATGATCAAACTGTTGACTGAGTTTGTGATGCAATCCTTTAGCCATGTTACTTGAAGTACCTACCGAAAACAGTGAGAAGGTTATAATAATGATTCACGATAAATGAGACTGGTTTGCTGGGAATGGATTAACCGTCAGTGTTCAACCTGTATTCACGCAGAGATATCTAAATAACTAGCGAGAATAAAGATCGATTGTACTCAAGGTCAAACGAACTGATTCGACCGTCCGTGAAGTTAGATGGGGGACATTTAGTTGAATTAGTCTGACTTGCTCGAAAAAAGGTAAACAAATTTGTGTTCGAAAAATAGGATTACATCCTCCGAAAGTCGGCCATTTCACTGTAATCAAAAGCAGGACAGTTGACGGAACAGTGGAGTGCAAAACGTGCAGTGTACGAACACAACTAAATTGGTTATTAATTAATCCAACAAAATCTCTAAGGTGATAACGGTTTTCAGCATTCTCTTCTTTCACTCGGGGAGCCCTTGACAGTTTCCATCTTCTTAATGACATTAGCTTTGACTTCCATTTTTTCATATAACCTGTAAGGGCAAACGTGGTTCACTAAAAAAATGTGGACGTAAGGACAACTTAAAATTAGCTGTGGATTGAGGAACTTAAAGTATATTTGCTCCCTTGAGATAATTCACTATGTTATACGAACGCTAAACTCGTCATTGAAAAACAATAGAAGCATTGCACAAGTGTTTCATCCTTGTTAGGAATTATCAGCAATGAATATTGACCGCACCCGAAATGGAACGCAAACTCGGGACAAAGGTCTTTAGGTCGTCTAAAGCCTTCTTTGTACTTAGTCTACCTGCAGAGAAGTCATCCATCGGTAAGGGTTGATCGCTATGCACTAGTAGCCGGTGGCCTTGCAAATCAGTGACGAATATGCGTAACAGTATCATGCGGTGAATTTGAACAAACCGTTCAGAGCCTGCCCGGTAGCATAGTGGCTAGTGCGTTCGATTTAGAATCGTTCGTCCCGGGTTCGTGTCCCAGTTTGGGTGCGGTGAATATTCACTACTCATTTTTCCCAACAGGAATCAAATGGCTTTGCTGTACATAATTCGTTTCTTAATGACCGGTTAAGCATTGATGTGACATGGCAAATAAGTTGATAAAAACAATTTCCGACTGCTTGCATATGTATGTATACGTACGTGTAAATATAAAGTGCTTATTCCTGATGTATGGGTTGGTAATCACGACTTGTAGTTTGTGAATCGAAATGAGTGGGTAATCAATCCTTCAGGTTGAGTCATTTATGATGCAGTTGAATTAGACAGGAACCATTTATAAGCTATGATGCAAAATTATAAATCACTCAGAACCCGGCAACGCATCACACGAAGTTATCGCGTAAATTAATAATCCTACAGCCATTCCAACTTCATCAGTCCCTCAAGATGGATTAGCACCATCCACGACCAGTTTCAATACACGGCCCATGTGCTCATGAACATTAATTTTTGATTTTTATGAGCCCTAAGTGTGGCTTTTAGATCGCAGGCAATATATCACCGACCGAAATGACATCATCATTGCTCGTGCTGAAAAGTTTACTCTCAAACCGACAAGTATATCATGCAAAACACTCTGAAAAAGTCCTCACCTGAACTATAAACTCCATCAACATTCAAATTCGTTGAGAAATTTATGAAATTTTGGTCTGTTCCCAAATCATCGAGTATGAGTCTATAGTTCTGAATTTTCGGAAACGCGAGAATATGGAAAAGAGCGGTAGACAATCCCGATTCACGAGGTTGCTTTCATATGGACCAGTTTACGAATATTTGGCTCAAATCCGTGAACATTCAGTTAAGTTTAGTTGGAAAATCCAAGAGAAAGCAAACTGTATTCAACTAGTTTAGAGAAGATTAATTGCAAATAAGAAACTCAACATACGGGTTTAGAAGAGTGAATTGGAAAGTACAAAGTAAGTTCATGTGCTGCCAGGAGAATCAGCTTTTTAAAACCTAGACTACAATGCAACTAACATGACATGTTTTTGGGTTGTGCACGTAACACTATGCATCCCTTCCCCACCCATACTTTTATCTGACCATTCCAATCTCTCAAAATTCTTCTTAATATGCTATTACGTAATGGCATGAGTACGAATCAATAAAAATGAGCATTTTCCCCAACTTACAGTTTCTCATTTTTCTCAATGAGGACATTCAAGCAATTTTATTTCACTCAGTAATGCATTTGTGTATACTAGTAGGAGAGCTCTGGGTATGAAGCGAAACAGTGACACCTTCCCAGTGTTACTATCCTACAGTTCGAATAAAAAATGGGTGTGAAAATCTACGAAGATAAAAATAATTCAGTTGTTTCTGCTAGTACTAGATACATTTAGATTTAGTTTGTAACTAACCCAAATTTTAGACTCAATCGATTGTTTAGTGACAAGCAGAATCAACATATCGATACATGCCCGAAAGACTGCGACTGTCACTTTCTGAGAGAATCAAATAATCGGGAACAATTAAAAATTGTTGTTGCTAGAAACTCCCGGTGGACGGTTGGATCGGTCATCTGTCGACTACCCGCAGACAAACATTCATTGTATTCTACAAAGCAATACACACCCAGAAAGCATGCTTTCAGTTCACAAAATCGCCAGTTTAACAATGTTGACATCCGATAACCAGATCGAACAAACTCTTATTTGTCAGGGATCAATTTTTATTTACAGTCAGCATTATTACGCGTGTTAGGAAATCCACGTACGGATCAACAGTTTGAGACTCCGAATTGGTTCCTCATCCTAATCAGCCTATCTGTAATTGGATTTAATAGGTTAGAAATGAGGATTCTGCTTGTTCCACTTCTCACTTCTTTTCTGATTCTGACATCTAGCGATGCCGGTGGTTATTTGTCCTGAATGCATGTTTTTAGCTTTCGGTTATTGTTTTTTTTATCCTCCGCTCGTAGAAATCATGATTCGATGAGAAATACCCGATGAACACGTGACGATGCACAATATCGAAAGAGATTGTGTTAGATGTTGCATAAGTGGTCATACGGACTACGTTTTATAACTTTCATAGTTGGAGCAAAATGAAAGGTACGGGTCCCGGAGTGGTGGTCCCAATGATGAGTCCTGAATCAATGCCCAAATAAAACGCCAGCCTCATGTTTAGTTTCTCTACAAAAATATATGCTTCTTGACAAAAGTAAACTTACCTGCATTCATATTTTACCCTTACTGGGTCAGCAACCGATGTGCTATGATTTTCAAAATAGGACTGAGGGGATAGGATTCGTCTTTTCGACCTATCAGTATCTAACAAAACTTAGTTAAAGTTCACCTCAAAGACAGAATTGAATGATGTTTGCTTTTACTAGTTGCGTGGTTGGATCGATGATTGATTCCATAATTCGTTGCTTTTTCTTACTGTTGGATTTCGGCCTAAGGACGTAGGATGTTTCATCAATAAGGAATATCTCACTTGACCACCATTTGAAGTGGGCTCGATGAACCGTTAACCTTTGGTTCAACCAAGACGAATGACAATTCTTGGTGGCGTTTAGCTGAACTGTCTTTATTTGTGATAATGCACCCATCCAGGGAACAACTAAAACAGCTAACCTTGATTTAGGATATTCCCTTTCTTGCCTACTGCTGTTTGTTCTTTTCTTCATCCCGAGAGAATAGGACAGCAGAACAAAGTTCACTACGAAGAATCATCTGCCGGAATGATGATATGATCAGTGAAATGTTTGCGGATAAATAACAGTTAATAGTCATCAAGATCAGTTGTTTGCGTCTATTTGACATATTGCATTCCCCGGAAATTTGTTTCTTCGCTTGGCCACAAGTATCCACTGTTCGCTAAGATTTAATGATGTTGCTTCATGAGATTACAACTAAAAACATACGTTTGGGAAGTAAATCCCCGAAAAACTGTTTATTACTTGAAAACTTCGTGTTTCCTTGACTTTTAGTGAGTAGTTTGAAAATAAATCCAAGAACAATCACTGCTAGCTATACACATTTGAGTAAAGGTTAAAACACCGTAACTAAAGGCTAAATAACGTGCGCTTTGGGTGAAAATAACCAAGGTAAGTTCCATGGAACGAACCAAATCAAGTAAGTTTATGGTCTGCCAACCACATTCGCATCCAGGCTGGAAGTATTCAACCCCACCTCAATGCTTACTCTGATTCAAGAGTAATATCAGCAAATAAATCAGAAGCAACCACAGTTCACTGGACGCTGGCAATCCTTCACTTTTGACATTACACTGATTATCAAAGTGCACATTAACGGATTGGTCAGTACCAAACATTCTTCGCAGTTTTAGTAGATAATACACAAAGTGCCTCGGTGGTTTATTGACATGACTGTCTATAAATGCTGAAAGCTTAAATCAGATATACACATGTTTGTTTGAAATTTTGCAGATTGCCGAATAAAATCCTGCGAAAATTCTAGCCAGCACCCTCGGTAAATCATGCCATGAACCTTAGTTCATCTCGCGCTATTCTGGAAAATTAGGCGATTGCCGAAATCTAATCATTAAACTTTGCCATGGATGGAATTTAACCCCCACCCTGCGCTCGCTAGAAATGCGCGCAAAGTCGTTTTATTCTAGCTTCCTGAATCAGTACAAAGGAGGTAACGTGATATTTCATCATAGTGCACTCAAACTAATGTCACATCAAACTTCACTTTGATGCTAATCAAAACAGTACCCGCTTTAGATGTTTCCTGTGTCCATTACCTGAATATCAATCGAGAAAACGTGGACTAGGAGTAGTAAACTTTCCATAATATCTCGTACTTCAGTGCAATCCCCTGGCCGCTTCACAATTCTGCGAAAGAAGGTAAACACAGATGACCACGAGTCGGTCACATGACTAAACTTCGCCGGATACAAGCGTCCCCTCTCATTTCAGTGTATATACATATATACACATTTATATGTGTCGTGTATAATAGAAGGCGAAAAGAGTTATAACCTTGTGGGTGTGCGTGTGTTAAAACTTTCAATAGGGTTGTGCATGAGAATCAGTGTGCATATGTTTGCATATGTTTAGTTCATCTCTAGGTCCAATCAAACGAAATTAATTCGGTATATAACTTATTGGTTTTAGTTTCAAAGATCTTGCATAAAATCACGAAAATGTGAATGGTTTCCAACGTTACCCTGCACGTCTTGCTGACAATGTTTCAGTTTGCTGATACGGCATGTCGAGTATCGAATAACTACGAATATGCAATTGTGTATCAACATAGAACGGAAATTGAAAGTTTTTTTATTAGAACTTCTTTTGCACAGTGCTATACACTGGTCTTGGCATTACCTCGACCTTTAATGTAGGATTATGCGATGCTAAAAGCAAAAACCGAAAACGTGATCAACAGTTTTCATTAATCGATCTGAAGTGATTTGTTTTGATCGTGATTATGTTTATTTCAAATTTTCAAAACCATTTGTCCTTATCCTGGGTCGTGTTGAGAATGTCAGCTTTCAAATGTTTGTATCGTTGATACGTATTTGTTTCATTATTAGACGGGTATCTAATATGTTCGCCATTTCAGACATGCCTAAAAGCATGCAAGTTGTCAAGGGACACTGACTAGCCTTTAAGCTAGATCCCTTCTTGGATCACTACCGTTGTGGAAGTTCAGCTCTGATTTCTACGATACTAAAGGGTATTTTTGAAAACGCACAGAAAACGGTGCAGTGTTAACTCGACTACTTATTATCCAACAGTTGATGCCTTAATCCAAAGCACAGCCAATGGCTGTCCGTCCACCAAATCAACTCATTCAGTTCGGAATATGCACCTCTTTAACTAGGAACAACATTTTCGTATCACCCAAAACAAGGCGTTGCCTTACTGACTGACAAACCGTCATGTGTAACTCTCAATTCCTTTGGCCCGCATACACGATCAAGTTACAAGTTTGTGTATAGCCTTGCACAAAAATGTCGGATTGGTTTGCTCACCGCGAGTACTTTTCTCATTGTTTATTATCTTTTCTACTAAAACTCAGCTCGCGGATTGGTACACAAACAAGCGTTACTATTTTTTCGAACCGGCAAATAAGTGTTTGTTAAAAACAAGTTTTCAGCCGGTTCGTTCAAGTAGTCGAATATAGCCACACGCAAAACCTCACTCAAACGTCCAGTACTAGTGCCTGACTATTCAGTCATTTCCTTTGCGGCTCTGAGAAACAAATCAGAGACGACCTGGCAGTTTCTAACATGCGTTATGAAACGCGTTAGTCCGAAACGGATTTTCTGCGCCCATGAAACTCCGAAGTTAGATGCCTACGCATGCATCCATACACAGATTTGTTTCATCGTCAGTTAGATATTTCTCTTTTTCATGGGGTTCTGATCACTGACCTTTCATGACCAAACACGATTACATCGTCAGTCCAAGTACAGCTCTACCGGCGTTAAAACGTTTGCAATCTAAACATCAAGTTCACCGATCGTAGCCCCGTGAAAAAGTGCTACCTAAACCTCGATGAACATAAATTTTCAAATCTATTAGGGCTGCATTTGAGCGTAAAACGTTCACATGCGTTGGTCGCCTGCCAAAAGCTGCAATCTGCTAACAGTTGTTCTTCCTCTAGAAATGCTTGTGAACAAATTTCCTGCCAAACAGTGCAAATCATAGACCGCTAATTAATCACCCACAGACCTGGAAGATAGCGAGGCAGAATGGTAGACGCATGTTGAACACGGATGCCTGAAATCGCCTGAACAAATGTTGGAATATAATCGCAGAGACTAGATCCCTGTGCGACTAAGTAGTTGATAATGAAACTAAAAAAACTATTTCAACCGGCATTAGGTTTTGTGAGTAAGTTCCGGAAAAGAAAAGGCTACCCTTAGGTAGGAAACTAAAGGAATTTTAAAAATATTCCGAAGAAATAGAAAACAAAACATAGGTCAGTAACCTGCCTCCTTGGCCACTATCAACCGAAGAGCATAATATACTCAAAAACGGCTCAATTTCGACCCGAGAGACGCTTTAACAACGGAGTACCTGGCTGATTTGGAACAAGCAGTCAAGATAATGGGCTACCTAAAGGACAATAAGGGAGTTAAGGCAATGGTAGTCCTCAACGTGCTCCGTGCAAGACCATTCAATACTCTCTCGGATATAGAACACAAAGCGCGACGACTCCGAGTAAGAACAAGGACAATCATCTTGCCGATCGACAAAGAACGAATGACGGTTATCCTGGACGAGAACTGGCATTTCTGGACATGTTGGTTAAATGGAACGCCAACGGCACACTGGAGACAACGGTGTATTCCAAACAAACTCATACGGATCAAATTATAAACGTCATAGCTATTACCCAAAGAGTCAAAAACGGTCAAGCCTCCGAATTGTATTCAAGAGAGCCAAAACTCAATGCAGCACAGATGGGCTAAGAAAGCAAGAAAAAATCAATCTTTTTAGGATATTCGAGGGAAACTGATATCCAACGAACTTTGTAAGAAGATCCAGGCACGCAAAGAACAAGAAATCGAACAGACGGAAACGGTAAAACGCAAGGATCTTTCTGCCGTAAATCAAAATCACCTGAATTGATCGCAAGACTACTCAAACCCCCAGGAATCATAGTTGCTAGTAGACCGTCCCAATCGTTGAGAAGAATATTATCAAAACCAAAAAAGCGACTGAAACCGAAGGGAAGAACAAGCGTTGTTTACAAAGTCAAGTGCATGGATAGTGACATGTGTTATTTCGGCTGAACAGGGAGAAACGTGACTATTGGAATGTACGAGCACAAACTAGCTAGGAGAAAACACGACCCAAGTTCTCTCATATTCGACCACGAAGACCGAAGGAACAAAAATTCAATCTGAATAATGTTGAGATCGTAGATTAAAGAACTATGAGGAACGAAAAGGGAGTTTTAAAATTAGGGTATTCTCCAAATAATTCAATCAAAAGACATCCTACGGGATCCCTTGCATGTGACAGTCAGACAACTCACCTAACTGGGAGAACCAGACTTCACGTTATACAGATTCAAGATCACAATTCTGAGTCATATGACGGAACTGTCTAGGGAACGGAATCACAGCGTTCACATACTCAAAATAGATTCAACGGTCCACAGTAAAGAAGATCAAACTTCTCAGGCCGAATGTCAATCCTCTAAGGTAAAAGTTCAAATCAACTGATACCGAGTAGAAACAGGCGCATAGATTCAAGATCACGGTGGTTGAAGAAGTTCAAGTTCGAAGATAAAGTCAACTCCATCAATAGCGCAGAATTCTAACAACTGCGCACTTGTACTGACGTCGTCCTCTTGACTGGTGCTGACGCGTCTATGATCTAAACTACAAATTCAGCGATCCCAACCTCGCTAAATCCAACAAACTGAGCCAAGATCAATATAAGTTTTTAAATCCATTGAAATCTTCAATCTTGTGCTCTGATCTCACATTCAGCTTTTGCGCTAATCCGAAATTTCCTTATTTGAATGTTACACAACCTACCTCCATCGATTAATAATGAATTTCAGGTTAAGATGCACATTTTCCAATGCCAACCGATTTAAATTTGATTAACGCCGAGTTTTTTAATTGCAGAAAAAATCCGAAGCGTAATTTGATTTCTACGGCCAGATGAAGAGAGGTGTCATTTGAGACCATCGTAGAAAGCAAATTCCAACACAGTTTTTGCTATTTCCTCGTTCGGTCTCAGGTTGTTTCAGTTTTCATTTTCAGAACTCATCCATATCCAAAAAGCCATTTCATAGTCCAATCGCGAAAGCTTTTTCATATTTTGATATAACCAGAATGCATCAGGAACTGTGGAGTGTGAATAGGAAGCATTCACGAGTGCATCGAAATCGGCTAGCGGTGAAACGTTAGTTTGGGAGAGCATGTATTCTCGGAGATCAGTCACCTGATTTACGGTAAACGTTCATTTTTGAAGTGATTGAAAATATTACGTATTTCTGACATTACAGTGACTTGGTCTAATTTACTCGTTGGACCAGAGAAACATATTGTGATGTTCCTTCATGCGAATATCACAGGAACGGTTTCTGTACACGCGATCACTTAAATAAATCAATAATTAAATCTATGAGCATTGCAAAATTTTACAGAAATTTAACCCAAATTGATGTGTTAACCGTAGTTTCCGTTATTTATTAACTGTCCGTAGAAACATGTTATCATATCTTTCGATTTTAGTATTGTGAAAAACAAATTTCATGTACTGCACTTGTAAAAAGCTATTATGAACAAAAATAAAGGTACGCATAGAATCATTATCGATTTGTGTAATAGCCGGACAGATTTTCGAAAAACGTTATTGAAGTCCCATTTACACACATGATCACAGCATCAAAAAGACATCCAATTTTCTCCGGTGCATTTCCCCGGACTGTTTGTCTTTTGTTTGTCTGTAGCAGTGAATGCTGGAAATAAATGGTGTTGCTACATTTTACGCATTATGATCGGCTAGGGGTAGAAGAGAAAAAAGTGATGCTGCATTTGTTTCAAGGACACTTTTTTCGCCTTCGAGTGTACAACTTTTGGGGTAGAAAGTTGCAAACTGGTCATGTTCTTCAAATGAATAATGAACGAAAATCTAGAAGGCCAGCAACATTTACGTTATCACTAGGCGCCTGTCATATGGTTGAGACCACCTAAGAGGATTTGTCCAAATCGTGAATTCCTTCAAACAAGTCAGAGGATGACTGGCCCCTTTCGAACTCCGCGCAATTTCGTAAACTACCTACGTTAACAAGTAATTTCTATTTGCAGTGGGGTCTGTCAAATCCACAGTGTCGCGCATGTCCCTGGTTATGCACTGGGGGGAATCAATTATACGCTCCCCAATCGGTGCTAGTTTGTATACCCGAAATTATAAAAGATGATGACAAGTTTTGCTTTCTGTTTATTTTAGACGACATGCATCCCAAATTCCGAATGTCCCCGGTCCTACCCAAATTCCTTCTAACTTGGTGGGCTCATTTCGACGGTTAAGCAGGTAGGACTATCGATTAGCCTACTAGATAATAATACCTCTATCGGACATACGGACAATTGCAATTCACCGAAAATATAATACAACTTGTTGCAAAAACAAATAAAAAGGCAAAATGAATTAAATCCACTTACACGGAACGTTTTCGCAAAGAGTGAAGTATCAATATTTCTTATTTCGGAATCTAGTGAATGTTTTTGCTCATCAAGGATCGAAAAATCGATCAATATTCGAAATAATCACATCGTCAGGTTTACTTTCTCTCCCCGCGGTCCTAAAACGAACGGAGGTTGTTGCATTCCGAACAACATTGTCAAATAAAATGATTGTAAACATACAATGTGTATGTACAACAACATTGTGACTATGCAATGTGGGGAAAAAAATCTCCCAATAACTGCGTAAACAAATTTTCAAAGTGCACCTGAACGTTGATTTTGCAACGAAAACTTCACGTGCCAAGTCGGGCAAAGAAATCTTGAAAACAGAGGATCTGAGATCGTAAACACATTGTGTAACCGTGCTAACTATATTTTTTACTTCAATTTGGGAGGAGTTATTGGAATATCCTTATTATTTGCGCGTCTCTATTGTTGCTGGAAACAACCGCGTTTTAGAATCGTGTATGCGTATGACATGACAAGCTGCATTCATTCGGTATGTCGTCATAATGCTTTTCTGTTGATGAAAGTAGAGTATACTCTATCTTTTTCTGCTCTCCATATCTGATTACTCTTGTTTGCACTGCCGAAAACAAAACACGTCTGCGATGAATTGTACTGCGGCCTAGTGAATTAACAAACAAGCATTATTACATAACCAAATAAAGCAATAATCATCCGCCGTAATGTAGACAGTAGGCGTTTAGGATGTCTGGTCGATTACTATCATTTAGGTTCCTTATTGCCTGTGTTTGCCATTGAAAACCAACTGCCTAAGAGCGTTGCACATCTGATATCGACCTATTTGAAGTTCTTCTGGTTGGAACCAGTTTTGCGGGGTACTAAACATCTGTGCTACAAATAGTACACTGGTAAGGTATTGCCAAACATTTGAAAACAGCATTCTGTTATTGTTTTTTTCTTTTGATCTTTTCAAGTCAGGCACAACTTCGCAGAACGTTATCCTTTCTAAAGTAAAGTATACATTTGGTCGAAGAACTCAACGTGTCGGGAATAGCTAACTGGAGTAAAGTATACAACGCTTTGTTATTTTTGTCTAGTCAATAGGAGACTTGAGAGAATAAGCATACCTTGTGTTCAACTGAGACAAATTGACGTTTTTACTAACCAGAATGCAAGTTGAATAGTTAATAATAGCGGGACCATTCTTGTAGTCCAAGTCGAAGGCTTTTAATTTGTAGTTTATGGACTCCATTATCTTTCCGGACGATTAAGTGTTTGCTGCGAGAATGAGGAAGGACTGAAATCATTGCAGCACCTTGTTTCATTAAACCCATAATTACGACAACGAATTGTTGATCGCGTGTGAAATTTTCCCATCCATGTTCGCTCTGGACATAACGGAAACGCATCTATTCATTAATTCGTTTGTAATCCTGCGAGCTAATATTACACAGGAGCTGAGTGGAGAAAAACGTCGGCTTGTTGAAAGTATCCCTTTGTCTGTTCGCAGACGCACGCTGATTGAAGTCGTAAAAGATCAAAGCGTGAATGTGACACAAATGCAGCCAGGTATACAGATTCAGACCCCCTGCCATCAGAGGAGTAATATTTTCATTATTCTGCACCTCTCTGTCCCGCAAGACAATCGCTGTGCACACGAAAACCATCGAGAATAATTGAAAAAATGTACTCGCGTTTTAGTACTGATGATTAAGCAATGCGATGCAATTTACTAAATTTTGACCTATTTATAAATTAAAATAGTGGAATTTCAATGAAATTACATTCCACTGTGTTTCTTGTGAATTATGTCAAATGTATGACTTTGTCTATGATTTCCGACAAAGTACATAATGATGATAATAACAGATTTTATGCCGTTTTATCATGACTAACTGGATGAAAATCATTTTCAGTTCATGTCATTCCACGGTAATATCCGTGGATTTGGCTAACCCCATGTATTTTATGGTACTGGAAATAAAACGAGTAATTGGACTATAACCAGTTATTTTATGACGAAATTCTGTCCATAACCGTCAAAACGTGTCGGCGCTTATCAGTAACGTTTTTGTTAATTTTTCACGGGGCGGATGTCCTCTTAGTCGTATCACTTGATTTTCGGTGCTCAACTTGCCCGGAATGGTTATCCCCATCGTCGAGTAGGTGGAAAGAATCGATAAGCCATCATATTGTCTATCACCATGCTGTGAAAGTAAACTGAACTGCTGATTACACTGCTGAATGCGCCTTGCCTAAGTAGTCGAACTTAGTATCTAAACGTTTGTTTAGTGCTGCATTTCATTCAAAGGACTTTGGGGACAGAGTCACTAAAATCAGAGAATGATTTATGATATTTCGGTAGATGACCTCCAAAATCCATTGACTGATTTGGGCTCTATGTCGTTCAGCGTTGATACCCGGTAAGAGGTTGCCAATCGATGCAGCTGGCCTAATGGTTATGGCTTTCGATTCAGTATCGTTCGTCTCGGGTTTGGTTTTCAGTTCTCGATTACCAGCTGTGAACTAAGGATAATTCCAAACAGGGCTAAGGCAGGTGCATGGTATTCCAATGGTTTTCCACACTAAATTGTATGTTGACGAATCAGATCTTCTAATAGTGCAAACTATCGGTTAATAATTCATAGTAGTAACATGGTGTTCAACGGGGTCAGTTATTCTGTACACAAAAAGAGAAACACAGTGAGACTGATTTTTGCATTTCCGTGTAAGTGAGCATATGTGTGTTATTCAATTCATATCACAAACAATACACTTGGAAAAGAAACCTGTCTGAATTTTTTTGGTTCTAGGAATTCATGTTTGTGGTAACATGACTAGATTTAACTTGATATTACAAACGATCTGGCCATTAGTATCAGTTTAGCATGATTCAACGAAAACTGAATTTCTGGTTTCTTCTCTCCCAGTGATTAAAAGACTTGTTTCGCCTTAATGCACATACTAACGTCTAAACTAATGAATTGATCTCATCCAGCCATTTATTCAATGGGGCTTAGTGAAGCTTGGCCGTAAACAACAACGTGGGATTCTCTGATCGTTTGTCATGACAGTTTTGCAAGGATTGACATACAAAATAAGTAGTATCGAACCATATTTTTTTGCCAAATATGCGGGTTGCAGGACAATATCTAACCCAAAAAAATTCTTTAAAGCAATTCTGATCTTGTCAATCCAAACAGTGCTCACAATGTCCCAAGACAGATAAAGTGAATCACATTGAAATGCAAACAAGCCCACAAGTGACAATCATAAAGCGGCAACAAAATAAGTGTGAGTAGTATCAACTAGAGTGAGGAACAAGTGCATGATAACCATATTGTCGAGCCAAGATTACGAAAGATCATTTACGTAATACTAACAAGACAAAAAATCAAAATGTAAACGGCATTACCATCTGAGTGGGAACACACCAGGGGTGCTTTGGTGCACATGATCAGATATACAAACCGCATTTCAAAAAGTTTCCATCCAAAAAGAGGACTAGTGTTGATTTTTTGGGGGAATGTTTAGAGCAAACCGAACATTTTGGTTGCTGGCGTTAAATGCTTTTCTTCAAAATGTCGGCAGTTGTTCCGGAGATGTTAGGCTTCACTCCTTCCGTGCAATACTGAGTGTCCCGTTTGGACAACCACCTGGATGTGGAGCCTACCCTCCCCTATTTCGTTACACGGGAGTAGAGGAAGACGTTTATGGAGAACATAACGCCAAATTCCCGCCATTTTCCGCCAACTGCAAGCACAAAATCCGTTTAGATGCTGAACGACCACAGAACTATGCAGCCTAGAATATTATATGAATTGTACCTTGTAGATTGCGCTTTATAAGGCGAATTATTGCTGTCAAATTCGTCCTGAATGCCTATTTCATAGGCAACCTCACCTTGATAGCAAAGCGTTCCAGCCAAGTATTTGTTAAGGAAAAGTCATTTTTAAAAAAATTCTAATTATTCTTTGGCAGTGCAATCCGTGCAAACCTTTTCTGCTCAGTTAACTAAATGTCAAATGAGTTCTCATTTTAACTTATTCGTTTCTCCCTTCAGATGTGTGTTTTGATAATCACACTTGGAAAGAACACAGAATGAAGTCAGAAGTCTGACGATTTCGAGATTAGTTCACAATGAATTTGTGAATGTCAGCCTTATTTTTCGGTTTAAACTGAGATATTGGATGGGCTGGGTTGGATCCGTTTGCTGTCGAAGATATATTAACGCCTACTTGTTTGATGCGAAATACCATCGAATTAGCATTTAAAGAGCACGCATGGTCTGATGTATGATTCTAAATGATCACCAACGAACATTCCGGACAGGTATGCCTTTAGGCCTTCTTCTACTGCTCCGATTTTCACTGTAAATTTGAGGTGAATGTTGCACGCGCTTACCGAGGGATGTCTGCGTCTGCGTTGTTTTGTTGAATTTAGTCAGATATGATCAGTCATTCCCGCATGCGGACAATTATCAAAAAAATGATGCGAACTCAGGAGGAGAAAACTGAGTCGCTCCCTAGATTCAGGTTCTCGGAAACCTTCACGAAATGGTATCTTGTAAATTGTTTCCAAAATCTGCTCTCACTGATTAAATAAGCAAACGCCAGTATTTAAATCGTTAAAAAAAGCTTTAAATACATTGTCGCTGCTTGACTTTGCGTATTGTACATGACCGAAGTCGGACCTAGCGTTTCTTCTTCTTGTCCACGTTAAACAGCCTGTTTAATAAGAGACTTTTCATAATGTCTGGAATTGCCGCTTCAAATGTGACATATTTTGTGATCATCACTTTCTAAGCCGTAATTCCCTAAAAATATTTTCTTCAGCTTGGTTAAAAGAATCCGAAGTATTTTTTTAAATATCGTTTATGTCTTATATTCGGACAGATGCATTAATGATCCAATTCTGTGCTCATTTCTAGATTTTGACATCAGTATTTTTTGTTAGTCTGCATTTCATTTAAAATTCCCGAATTTGATCCTGTTGACTGTTACTTTATTGGTACATGTTAGTAGTAGGAGATTGCATGTTTTCATAAAATAATTCACCATGTGATATCATCGCTCAACTCGCCGTAAAGAAACCGTGGAAGCACTGTACAGCTATTCCATCCTTGTTAGGAATCATCAGCAGTGCATATCCACCGCACCCGAACTGGGACGAGAACCCGGGACGAACGATTCTGAGTCGAACGCCTTAGCCATTACGCTACCGGGCAGGATCTGGACGGTTTGTTGAACTTCACCACATGATGTTTCTTTCTTTTTAATCAACTCTCCCGGTATGGGCAAGATACATTCACAATAGTAGACTGTCTTTTCAAAGGTGAATATGGTTGATATCGCCAGGAGCAGGAGTTGTACAAATGCGCACGTACACATTGGCCTATCTTGTTTTGCCACTATGCAACAAGATGTAGGCCCTAGGGCTACCACATTATTGTTCAGTGTTATCTAGGAGAATATCGGACTGCATTTTTAATAGCTCAGTAGTAAATTCACCATCCTCTAAAATAACATTTTAGCCAGCCATGATATCTGGACCATTGATAACAACATTCCAATTTATGCCTCATCTGGTCCAGTCCAACACCCGTATTCCGGATAGATGTTTTCACTTATCAAGTGGACTGCCGCATTACTGAATGATTATGATTCAATGAGTACGAGGTTCTTCACCATTTCGTGTTAAGCACAAGATTTGTCGTTTTATTGGCCAGCAGTAAAGATTACAGGAGTTCAGAAATTCATCATGCTGCTTTATTTTCAGACACTAGAAACTGATTGCCCATTGGGGCTGGCCAAAATCACGTAACGCTAAATTCTCATGTTTTTTCTGGTGTTATTAAGCATTTACACGAGCTGGATAGACTTAATCACGCCGCTTACGAACGGCAGAGCACAGAGAAAGTATCTCTCGGGGAAGTAGTTCTGAATGAATTACTCATAATCTGTAATTCAAATGGAATACATTGTTGGAGTGATAAACCAAGGTATATCCAACAAAGAATAACATGCATCAAAACGGAAAACTTCCTCGATCAAAGAAGTGCAAAAAAATAAATGATTAGACAACGGTATGTTGAATAATTATGAAACGATTGTGAATTTCTGACCTAGTTGTTTTCGACCGTTTAGCCGTCAAGCAAATAAGGTCGTGGCATTTGTACGTAAAGGTCACGCTTTCGAATGCACCCACCGCAGGCCAATTTCTCCGATTGGCAGACCTCTGTTGGTAGCGGCCCTTTTCCCGGGAGGGATAAACATTGTTATTACACCAATAAATGACGTATAAACGGGAGATAATATCACAGGGAATTACGCGCACAAAGAGTTTTCTCTCCGAGGAAGCTTGGCATGGTGACGCGCAATTTGTGAGGATATTGAATCCCTTAAAATCAAGCGAAATTAACAGATATTTCTAGAGTTAAAAAGCCAGTTAACAGAATTCCTTTTTATACACTGAGGTTTTACAATGCTATCCTCCGTTGATCGTCGCGTAGAATCAAACTGCCAAGAAATATTAACAAACAAACACCAAAATTCTTGGACATTTGGGTTGGACAATTATCAGTTTTGTGGTAGCGATCGTCCGGAATTTTGATTTTGCCCGTCACCGTAGTTATGTCCGGCCGGCTACGGCCGAGTAAACTGCATCTTGGAAACTGGGCGTGAAGATCGTAAATCAAAGCCGTCCTTTTATTTGTCAGTTTGTCATTCACAGTCTGCAAAAGGATTATAGATTCCTTCTAGATATAAACTACTCATCGAGATGGTTGTTGAGGAATGAAATAACATAAAGTTCATCATTGAAAGCGCAGTTTGCCTATCGTATTAGTCTACTTAAAAATGATTGAAATCATTTATTAACTTGAGATCGGGCTAGTTTGGCTACATTTTTACCAAATAGTATGCAGGCATTAGGAAAGGCGATATTTATTGGAATCTGACTGGATAATATAGTTTACCAAAAATAAACGCAAAGTTCTTGGGTGAAAATCTACTGTCCATTTCATTCGCAAGGTCGCACACTCAGACGAACCCGCCGAAGAAGAAGTAAACGTCAGATTTCGGGAACAAAAGTGAAATCTACACATCAATAGTTGATAATTGTTGTCCTGTATGTTTTGTTGTTGTTCACGGAATCTCGTTTCATGTCATGCTTATCGAATCGCGGTGCCAGTGGTTTTTCTGTCAAATGGAGGTTGGCCCTTTAAAACACGATCAGTTTGTTTCTTACTGAATTTCAGCCGTATGAATAGACAATGAACCTATTGCATTTCAGCAAATGTGAACACCTAGGTCTTATGTGATGGCACGATGACAAATTATTCCATCACGCTGCCACTAGATTCGTTTCTACAACAAACTTGTTACCTGAAGCTCCCACGTTTCCGTGGCAATGGTTATAATGTGATGGGAATCTAAATCTCTTTACCTTGTGCTTTTGGATAAAATTGGAGGTAGAATTGCACACAGTAACGATGCATTGTCATCAACTGATGAAATCTGAAATGTTAAATGGGAATTTCTCTTGCTTCGTTCATGGTAGCGCTATGTTATGGATGTAGATAGCTGGAAAATATTCATGGGATGTTTAACTGTAGGGTTTTCGATTCGACATCAAAAGCCAAGCCGTTTTGGCCGCAAGGCTACCATATGTCTATGACCGCGCTCGAGGCACACTACGGGGTCTTAGCCGAAATCCAACGGAATAGAGTTTAGGAAGACCAATTAAATTATTGGATACTCTCCGTTTAGATCAATGACGTTCGCAGTTTGTAATTACTATTGGATTTCAAAACAAAGTCCATTCAAGGCAAATGAATTCATCAGAACAAAAATGCCATTACTAAACAGACCAGTGAATTTGTTGAAAATACATTTTCATTTCAGTGAACACCAAGCTGCAGTGCACATGTGGAAATGTTACGAGACGTTTGGGAGTATTTCAATTAAAATTATTTGCTTTTAAGATGTCGAACTCAGCAAGTAATCAGGTTATATCAGCGGTAGTTTAGATGTCAGGTATCAGACTGATATTAGTGTATCGTGTTCCCGAATACCAGATTCAAGTACTATCATACCTCATCCCGCAAGCTTCAAGCGAATATTTTCCGCTTCGATGCGTAACAGCATAAGAAACAAAGTACTTCATTTCTCTCTCTATTCAACCCAGAGTGTTAAAACGCATTTTTTATAAAAAATCGCCAGAAATTATGTTCGCCCTCTAACGGAGAGGGTAAAACTATAGTTGGTATCCCATTTTAGTGACCAACCACATATCTCATTGCTGACGCAGTGCCATCTAGCTCGGGAAAATGACTCGAGATTTATTACTAATAAAATTGACATGTCTTGCGAGACATCGAACATCATTAAACAAGTGATCCATAATCCCGCCAAAGTGGTTCATCCCTAGACTGACTGCTGTACAATTTGTCGATCTCTAATACCGTCGCTTGGAATAACATACACATTCTGCCAATATCGCCTAGAATCTATACTAGTGAGAAAAAGGTCATCCAGACTGGTTTCATTTTAACATCCTCATTGTCATGTTTCTCGGGTTCGTCGAAGATGGCTCTGCCAAATTAAGGCAACCATGATGGCCCCCAGGTGGTCCTTAGTCGCTGAATACCAAGCAAGATGGTCATTCAGTCTTTAGTTAGCATTTACATCAGGTTTTTATTTGGAAGAATATTGTGCTTAACTAGCATTTTGAACTCTCGAATTCAGTCAAACACTTGTGTGGTTTGCACTCACTTATCTTGGCTAAGCCGCTGTTTATCCATCCGGTTTATCTGATCTACTTCTTATTCCTACCCCGGAGGCCATCAACACTGACCATTCCGGAGCTATTTAGATTAAAAATGCAGGCACCGGTTTCATCTAGCGATCATTATCTTATTTCAGTTAGGCCCGCAATTTGTCGTCGCTGTGCGCACAATTCAAATACCAGAAGCGAACGTCCCATGGTTCAAAGATCCTTGACCACACTACCTCGTTGGAATTCCTTCTGCTACTGCCTGCCTAGGCTAGCTTAGTAACAATTTTTTGACTTTTACTGCCCATTGTAGACCGCATCCTATAAAAAAGACGACAAATTCACTTCCAAAATTCTTCATTCAACTGAAAGAAACTGCTCGTGAACTTCATGACTAGTCTCCTGTGAAACACTGCTTCCTCTCAGTCAGATAGGAGATAAAATGTTTCAATGTGTCCTTCACGGGTCTGTTTTGGGAGCTACAGAGAGTAAACCTCTGTGGTCAAGTCGTTCGGTCTCCGATTCGCAATGCAAACGCTACGATTCCGAATGCTTCATTCATTCACTCACCTTGCATCAGTCTGCCTGCCACCCTGGAATTTGAACCTCTTACTGCGTGGAAATAGTTAAGCTTCTCCGACCCTCCAAAACCGTGTGCATAGTTTTTGCCATTGAACCGCCTTAAATTCCACTCAAATTAGGATCAGGCAAATTTTTTTCCATGATATGACTTTGCTTTCCAGCAAATCCTCTGACACCAGCGCTATCCCAGCTCCAAGGAAATCACCAATGGTCGTCCTTTCCCCTAACTCAATGCCCCGTTCCACGACTCGCCATTGGCTGAAGATTTTTCTGGGTGTTTCGGTTCTATGCTGTTGGGGTAGAAAGACTGCTCTTCCACTATATGACAACAAACTAGACTTGATTATATCCTATCTAATTCGTTAATTAATAACTTCGGTTTCTCCCTGCAGCCACTGTTTTGCCGTAACTTTTCACTGCTCACGTCAATCATTTGTCTACTTATTAACCCCGTCAACTACCTAAGTATGCGGACAATGTCGCATTCTGTCAGTCCGCTTTCACTCAGCCGGATATTGCATCTCTCAGAAATTTGCTTAAAGTGCAGAACGTTTCTTCTCACTTTGGTCTCCACCCTAATTGACCTAAATTTTTGAGTGCAATTTTACTCTTTCTCTCCCCACAGTTTATTCGGTGATTGATGCCATTCCTTTAGCCAAATCTGCAAACTATGTGGGTGTCACAGTTTGGACTAAGTTACGGTGGTTTTTCTATATCTTCGACATCTTCAAACAAATACGTTGCCGGTTTTCTTCAAAATTCCTACAGTCACCCGGTTTGGCGCGTTTATTATCAGCCAAACCTAGGTTTAACGTGTAGATGTTTTTGTGTCCTTAGCCCCGTCTCTTCTAATCATGAAGTGCATACAAAAGCCGAGGGAAAAATCTTCACGAAAACTAATTCAGATTTAAACCATCTCATAAATGGACATCTGTTTTCACCCATTTGCAAGCATTCATTCTGTTAATGTATGGACTGATTCCCTGTCGCATTTGTGTTAATTGCAATTCTAGTCCCTCATATTAAGCATGCATTCCCGTTAGGAAACAATAAATTATTAGAGAGACCTATTCAAACCGAAACCGTTCGTCGGCTTTCCTTCGTTTATTTGTTCACACTTCGACAGCATCAGCGTTTTTATCAAACGTATTGATGCAACTTTCTTTCATGCTTCATGTACTGAGGTGCAACTTCCGAAACACAATGAAGCCTGTCACACAAAACGATACAATAGGACCTAATTTGGTCAAGTGTTTCTGTTATTCTGATGTGGGGACCAACAAGTGCTGTATAAACGCATTTTTATCTCCAAATGCAAGAATTGCTGGAACCTTGACGTTAACATCTGTGGGTTATTAGGCTCAATGAATTATGGCATCGGAACATGAGACATTTTGGGTGGCATCCAGCTTCAGATTGCATTAGTGGAGGCCTGTACCGAGGATTGTCGTGCATTCAAATGATTCGGGTCAAATTTGAAGAAAAACATTCTGCTCAAGACAAAATGGTCGCTAAAGCCTGGTGGATTGCAACACCGGTTTTATGTCGAAGAGTCAAAAGAATATCTCTGCCACGACAGGGGTTAATTTTTCCCTATCCAAAAGACATCCTATTTTACTCGATTGAAAATTCCTTCCTATTTTACTTTAACTAAGGTGAACAAATCAAATAAATTCTAAGAAGTAGCACATATTTCTTAAAGAACTTGCTGCTATATGTGCAATTTTTGCATTCGAAATGCATCCATCAAAATAATTAGCGAGTGGTGGAATAAATACCACCAGCATTTTTTATCAGTGCGCAGGGTAGTTTTTCCCTGTTCTATTGGGCTACCAATCCATAAACGCCAGTAATTGAAACATTTAGTTATAATTTATTTTTATTTGCACACTGCTGCATTGAATATCGTTTAAAATTCTTGTCAGAATTAGGGCTAAAACTCTTGTCGTAATGAACTTGTGTCCACTTTAAAGACGACTGGTTTCGGAAGCAAAATCACTTTCTCTCGGTAAAGTTAATTTGTTCGGTTTAGTACGAATGTGGGCTTTGTGCGGTTCGCAAGGCTGGAAATGTTCGAAACAAAACGATGTTAACAAAGTTTTCATCGTTTCCAGCCCAGTCCTTCACTGCCACGGGAAAAAACAAACAGTTCACGTAAAGCGTAAGAATATTTGGTGAACTTCAAGACCGCTCCTCAAACAGAACCACATTTTGGGGAATGAGAGTAGTTCGAGTAGTATGTTCCGCTGAACGTAAAATATCCATACTATTCAGCCAATAAACGGAGCTTTTACCTAAAAGCCAAATCTTCAATGGAAAATTCGATAAAATTAGTGTTTTTTAGGCCACCAACCGTGAAACCATTTAGGAACATAATGAAAGGTAAATTTGAAGACGCTTTTAAAAATGTTCAAGGAATTTTCAAACCCTACAATAATTTCTTTTTCTATGTTTAGACGAGTTTACCATGACAGTTGATACTTAACAGTTCTTATTACAGTTCACGAGGGGATGTAATAAGGGGAACCACAACATAATTTCGCGATATTTGCCGACATTTCTTTCAGCCTCGCAAGTGACAGAGGATCCAAAATATTAGTAAGACAAGATTTGCCTACATCACAATCAGTGATACTTCTAAATACTTCAATGCAGCCTATTTGTCTCCAAGTGAAATCGGCCTCGATATTTGGTTTGTATTCAATAGGGAGGAAATCAATATTATTGTGGAGATTCGACAGCCAAGCGACAAGCATTTGCTTGTCGTTTGCATTCTTTTAAATGGCTCTACCTTTCAAAGTAATATGCATCACATTTACAACCAACGATTTAGTATAGAGGTGACTTACTATCAATGATGACAGAAGAAATTGGTTGGTGACAATCTGATTTTCTTGTTCATGGATTGTGTTTTTCCACTTCTATTTTCTTAGTCATTTACCGATGTGCATCACATTCAGCAAGGCGTTTGCGACCAAAAAGAAGCTGTTGATGGGCGGTTGCTGACTGATTGTGGATAGATTTAAACTTGATACCTCAGGGTGAAATTCTAAGAGGTTGATCATTTCAACAACCGTGAAGAAGAATTACAGAAATGTCCGAGGATTTTTAGCGCCTATTTGCTTAAGTGAAGGGACTAAAACCAAGTGAGCCAACAAAAATACAAACGCACAGGAATCAGCAAACAATATAAATCTTACGGTAAAAGTCAGTTTATCCAGGGGCAACAGAACTGATCGGGTGAATAACGTGATTAGTTGTGATAGATAACTAGCAGAATCATATCGAAATCGGTTTCAATTTCGTCACGTACATGCTGAATAAGAATCATTGGACTTCATGCGGAAGTGAGTGCAAGACGTGACGGAATCAGTAAATGCTTTATGACATCACCTAATCCGACATCACTCGAAATGTTAGGTACAACTCTTGGTTGTGCAGCACACCAAAAGATTCATTTCCATTATTATGGAGGCATCAATGCAAATGCCGTGAGTTTATGAAAAATGTCTTGGTGTCTTTAACCTTGGTTTCCAAATCACACACGAGCAAATCGAAATTGGACAGGTCAATATTATGTCATACCATTCTTTTGATAATTGCGAACAGTTATTTTAGATTACACGAGTAAGTCCAGATTAATCCATGTGCCCGATAGGAACCGATAAGGTAGCTCACTTGTTTGTCTAATGCAGACGAAAAGTCATCATTGTTCATTAGTTAAATGCTAAGAAAATTTTACTTTGGCGAGATTCGGATTTGCATCAAAGCAAACCAGTATATTAAATACACATGACCGCACTAACTTATTCTTTCGTTACCTCACGTCACAAAAACAACTAGCTGGTCAAATCGGGGCTTCGTGTTGTCCAAATGCAATGGCATACAATCGAAAGCTTCAATTTGTGAACACCTTACTAAATCATATTCTACTTTACGACTTTAAGACAACTATCATTTTCGTTACGATACACGGGAGGTCGTTAACAGGAACCAAATGAGAGGGCAGAAAATCCGCCACGTTCAATCCGGAAGAAGACCGCATTTATTACACCACTGAGTAAAAAACAGTTCGGTCTAAGAACCCAGCGGTAGGAAAAAAAATCTCGCACAAAAAACAAGATAACGAAACTGAAATGCTTCCAATGCCATTGGAAAGAAGATAAACGTCGATGTTCGGTGAAACAATGCATGTACTTGTATTGTATGACAAACTAAACTGCTTCACTCTTTCAAAAAAACAGAGCTATATAAAGGTGATGGACATAGAGTGAACGATTATCCGTAAAACGCCTATATAAAGGTCATTCCGTGAATGAAATTCATGAAAATATTATCGCAACAACTGATACTTGCAAGCATTGTTTTAAAACAGAATGGATTTTTGATTAAAGGATACAAATTAATAGTATGTTTCACAAACGGATGGATGAACAAAATGTGCCCGCGATCGTGTGACCGGCTTTGTGGTTATTGCTGCTCTTCAGGTATGCGTACTTGGTATTATTCTGTCCAACCATCCCTATACAAGTGCACTCCTACGTTTCCCACTAGAATCACATATGGATCGTTAGAAACGTGAATGGATGAAAAGTCCATTTAAGAACTGCATAGTGATTTGTCGGGGAATTTTCGTCGGCCAGGCAAAGCTAACTTTCAGAAAAGCGTACACAAGGACCGTAAGTATTGATTTTTTTCAGCAGTATGTTTTGCATACTAGTAAGCATATATCAATAGCGACAATTCTCACGAAAACAGTCGCATGCTCCCGGGCAACCTTTTTGCATCCATGCGTATGAAATGCATACTACTAAGAAGAAAAACCCATACCTTCGGGCCTTGTGTCCCATTTCTAAATGTTAGCCTTGCCTAACTGACCAAAATCCTCTGACCAAAAACAGTGTGATTCTTAAATGGACTTTTCATCCATTCACAATCCTAACGATTCAAATGAAATCCTAGTGGGAATTAATACTAATACAGGAAAAATACTTCATCTCAATCAAAAAGAAACCCCTGAATTACGACAGAGAAAAAACAGAAAAAAATGGGCAGACCATTTCGAAGAACCGGCTTTTGCAAATGTTCTACAAGATAGTTGTGAATATGCACTTAAGCAAAACCGTGTGTTCACAACTTCTTCCGTTTGCGTCGAAGTAGGTTTTGTAATTGGATGCAACCTACAATGTCCCATTATCTGGCATTGGTTCCATTTGATCTAGAGAAAAATTATAGGGCTGCTCACGCATTAGACTTTACATTTGGGAATTTAATTTCTAGTGGCGCGTAAAATTGAATGTTTTTCCTTAGTCCATTTGAAATAACCCAGGTTAAAATGATTCAGAAAAGAACTGGAGAATCACAACCTCCACTGACTTGCGGTTTGCTAAAAACCTTGGCCATCGTTTATTGTATTTATTTTATTGTGAGTACGACTCACCTAGATCCATCTGGATGGTTTTTTTCGCATCATGTTTGGTCTTTATTGAACCCGGAGAGAATAGAATAATGGCTACATTTCCAGCACATCCGCAAGTTGCGTGAAAAGAAAGCTGTGGTTTTGCTCTTTGTCTCGCCATTTTCATTTATAGAACTGGTGTGAAAAACTGGATTTCTATACCTGTTAGAGTTGTGGTGCATGACAGGAAGGGTTTATTTGGACGTCTGTTGTCTTGGCCTTAGCGAGATTTGATATGGCTTTAGTCGATACATATTTCAGTGTGACTATACCTCACTTTGTTACCTCGTTACATAGTCAAAATTGCACATTGTAATACGCCACAATTTTAGATTTTGGATGAAAATTCAACAATATTTCAGAAAAAATGAACTGATTGGCAGACTGTGTATCGTACTTTGAAAGATTTTTATCCTGACACTACATCTAATTTGAAAATAAAATAGAAAATAAATGCTCCGCTTGAGCAGGATGAAATGGAAACCCAAAGCAATTACCGATTTGACATAAATGTCTTTCGGCTGAGCGGGACACATTTACTGCAAATGGCAAAAATGTTCACCGAATTGCAAAATCCTTTTGTCAATAAACACCCGACTTAAAATAATTCTGACGATCAAGTGTTTTTTAAGAAAACAGTTTACCAAAATCTTTTGATCGATTACTGCATGGATAACATTTGATGATCGCCCATGAATTTCTATCATTCACAAAGTGTTTATCCATTCGGTTGTTTACGGGAGCATGCCTGCATTGTCCACAATAGCTCCATTTAGTCAAGAGCACTGAGATTGACTACAGGATCTCGAAAAAATCAATGTCCATCTTAAGCAGCTTGCCTGGGGATTTCAATGGTACTATATCTATCATATCTTGATTGAAGATTCAATGCGGGCAAAACTCGTGTCTTTTTTCAAAAACACTGAGCGAAGTATGGAATTGCCTGTAAGAAATTGTTATCATCGATCCGTTTTTCGGCTTACTAAAACAGAGACGAATTTGCACACTGAAATAGTTTTACCTTATGTGATAAAATTATATCCAGCAAGACAAATTGCGAGCGAGTTACCAGTCGACGTTTGCTCTTTTAGCTGTGGATTGTACTTCCATTTCATAAGGTTTTTTTTCTTGTCGTGTGATTTCTCAACCAGGTCTTGGAATTTATTGCCTGTGCAGGGTATTACACTGATTATCCCGCCTTTGATTTGGTATTTCGAATCTTCTCCAGTATTCCACGCAAATTTGCAACTTCAGGACAAAACGGTTTATATCTTTTGAGATATTTTTTTCCTGGAAGCAATCACCAACTCCTAGACAGTTTCAGCAAAACAAACCACAAAGAAGATTTGGTTCCTGAGATGCACTCAAATGCGTACACCAAACCAGGAAAATACGATCACGTTAATTTCGTTTTTGAGAAATAATTATGGGTGGAATCATATAACAAGTTTTTCTAATACATTTGCTCCACTGGCTAAGTATTTTTAAACCAAAAATCTGAAAACACCCTCAGGAGTCCATACTGTTCAATTACATTCTCTTGTTTTTATTCTAGTTCTATTCCAAAATTATTGATCAGCGATAACGAACTTTAAAATCATTCATTTAAGGTAGCAACAATATATGACCACAATGATGTGTGTCACCGTGACTAGACATTTCAGCAAAATTCACACGCTTAACAAGAAATCAGCGTAACGCATAGAATGTACCGCGCGACTAAACTGCGCATAGTGTTCCAAAATGGTGATTATAAAAAATTAACTCACACCGATTTGATCAAGAAAATTCGACAGTTATCGGCATTTACCAGGTAACTTAACTTTTTTGACCCCATAGGAAACAAATTCTTTGTTGTTTCTCCTAATGTTGGCTAAAGTAAAATAACACATGCATTCGGCTACGGGGAAATGCGAACATTCTGGGGATAAATAAACAGGTTCGTGTGTCAGACGTTGCTCTTATTCGCTCTCGTCTGTCTTTAGCTCAGTTTTATTACCCACGGTGCGTCACCTGAAATTCATTCGCAGTATATTCACTGAAATATATTAAGATTACGTATACGTTACTGTCACCGGATCTCCAGGACATTGATTTTCGTATTTTGATAATGACATACATGGCACCAGGAGGTCACACAGATCAAAGCAGACCACCATTTCCAAAATTACATACCTAAAAGACGACTCATGTGATAACAATGCGCTTTGCCGAATCGCATGCTCTTCATTTGGGCACCATCGATTGATAGATGAATTGCTGAATGGATCTACTTTCAAGCATACGTATGCAAATGTTCAATCCAGCCCTAAGGAAGAACGAAATTTATAAAAGTGTAGTGTCCAGCAATCAGCCAAGTCCTGTGACACAAAACGCTAACACAGTTAACGAGCTTTATCGTGAAATTTTGCAGTCTCTTTCGACAAAACAGGACGCAATAGAATGTCCATATTTTGAATCAACAAAATGCCAACTACAGGAGCAGTCTGCCTATCTTTTCAAGAGAAAAAACGATTACTTTCCAGTGCGCGTTGAAAGAGGTAGTTGAAAAAACGAAATAAACTTTCTTTTATCAGCTTTTTGAGCTCTAAGATGAAAGAATTTGTAAACGTGGTTAACCATTATATCCTTTACAATCTCAAGACAATAGGTTCTTTGAATTTTTTGAAACCGAGTAAAACACAAACCATACTTTTGGGGTAGATGAATTGTTTGACCATCCTTAATGTCCTACTCCTCATAACGAATCCGACGGTAGTACCAGCAGCCCAAGCGCTCGTCGCTAAGTTGTAAATCCCACAGATAATAAAATCCCATCGATTTCACTCCCAACACATCCAAAAATCATTGTGATAGAACAGCTCTCCTCTCATTTGCGACTGACACTAATCGATCATGCTTTCATGACATATCGGTTTTACGTCCCATGACAGATAAGATTTCTGTTTTTTTGCTCCGGAATCCTCAGTAGGATCTAAATAAAAACGAATGGGTCGATCATACACTAATGGCACGTTGGAACAAATGAAAATTGCATAATTTCTATCCGTTTATAGCCGTAAAGTTTGCCTGGTCGTCAGATCGTAAAAATTCGTGAATTGTTCAACCTCCGTACTTTCTGTCATGCATCGTTTGAAATTTTGCTGTGTGTTGTGTAGTCAGCAGTAATCCTCGAGTACGATCAAACGTCTGACGTTGGCGATAATCAACTGCGGTCGCATAACGGAAGAACAAACGGGAGCAAATGAATTCGACCTTCAATCTTTTCATTCGCGCATCTCTCAGCCTAAGTCCAGTTGTTATGTTTGCTTCGTGAGTAACCCATCCAGAGGTCATATATTGTTCAACTGATGATGATCTAACTTTCGAATGTCATATATACAAGTAGACATACCACGTCGCGCAGCAATCGGCATTTTTGTCGTCGGGAAAAAATGTGTTTGCAACATAAGCCAATTCCCGGTGTTCAAACTCGGTGCTGTTAGCGTTGCAACGTTATTAACCAGGCATTAGCAACTCTCAAACGACCATTGCGAACCAATGTCGGTGTAGAAAACATGTTTCGCCGTTGGCAAGAATCATCATTGATGAATATCTACGGCGTACGAACTGGCATGTAGACACATGGAGAGTGACTATGAATCGTCCCAGCCAAGACACTAGCGGAGCAGGCTCTCGAAAGCATACCGACCTGAGCCACATGAAGTAACACGTATTCTTTGCTCCGTTGCATGACCACAGACTGATGGTACACTGAGTAAGACGAGGATTTTCAATGCAATCTACAGAGCTCGAATTATGGAACAATATTAGCAGCAGAAAAATGTATGGTGTAAGATATTTTAATTAAACGGTGCTATTGTTGCCTGTTCTGGTGTGGAGGGTGCTTAATGATGGTGAAAAAGCTAACTTCATGTCCTCGTACTTAAGAGTTGAGACTACATGTCAAATGACGAACGACTTTAGTTAATTTTATTTAATTCTTTTTCTTATTTTATTAGGAATCGTAAACTTATTGACTGGTTATCTCTCGGGCGAAGTGTGAAAACGGTCATAAATATTTGCTTTTCCGACTGAAGATCACAGCATTTATTTTGGTCAAAATATTCTAAAGCTAATGGCCTCCAGTTCATCACTATCAAACCTCATCTCACAAATTTCTCAATACGCGATTCGGTCCACTTTAATTCTTATTTTAAATTTCGATTACATTTTCTTTGAAAACGGCGTCTGGTTTCCGCGGCATCACAGTGTTTTTGCATTATTTCTTTGTCTTTGGTTCATGGTGCCTTACTTTTTCGCAGGTTCATTACGACTGCAGCGAACAGCATTTATCTACTTTCGTTTATACACGATGTTTTTTGCTTGTAAAGAAAAGAACTCGGTGACCAGTACTAACATTGTGACAATAGTTCCACGCACCGTTAGGTATCGACTCGTCACTGTCATATATTTACCCAGAATTACATACCCGTTGTGAACAAACTTAACGGGTAGCACTTGCATTTTGCTTTATAAGGTATCTCGGGATAAAATATGTATTGTGACAAAACGGAAAACGTTTCTCCCGGCATTCTGATGGTGATGAACAAATTCCCCGATTGCATGTCCTCCACTACTTTGGGTACTCCCTGCTTGCATAAAATAAAATGTGATCAAATGCAACATAACGCTTTCCCGAGTACAGGTTTTCTCGTTTTATCATTTACAATGACGAGTGAAAAGTCAAATTTGTTAGCCTCTAACCGGAATGTAGATCGTTATTGCTCTGCATTTTAATTCTGCTTGCATTCGCTGGTGTTACAAAAACACGACGAACTCATTCGATGTCATTCGTACACGCTTGGAGTTAGTAACTTCCGTCAACACAGCTGCTTGTGACTTCAAACAACTGTAATGCCAATGTCGAAGTTTTTTTTTAACATTTCCGTACATCTTGGATCGTTGGTTAAGCACATATTCCATTTTATGTGTATCCTGGTAAAAAAGCTGTGCACCCAAATTGCATGTTGACCGACTTATACTTAGTCGGTTTCCCTAGCCAATGATCAGCTAACACGAAGCTAGATCATATATCACTGTCGTTGAGTTTTCCGGGTTTTCAATGCATAGAAAATTCTCCGTGCGATTCGTGGCCAGTTCGGCTGAATTAAATTTGGCAAAGCGATGGGAAGTGCGGGAACAATCGAGCTGAAGGAGTGAAATTAGTCAATTCGTATTTTTCATATCATTTGGCCAGAATATTTTGTAAACCGTCATTTCTTGGCTGGGCCATTCAAATAGGTACTTCAAAATGCAATACGGAGTAGAGAATGCTTACAATACTATCAAAACGGTAAGAAGTTCGAGTTTCGTTTGGGAATAGTGTGCCGTAAATAAAACATTCACTTAAGCATGACACATTTGCAAGTATCCGTTCAATCGGTTATTACCATTTAAGGCAACATCAATTTTGCGTGAAGCATAAACAGAGTGGTCAGACTGCTGGCGTCGTGACAATTCAAAGTGATTTTTGTGCGTTCCGGTCTTCCAAACCTCGGTCACTCTAACACTCTGGCATCCTATCTGTGATTGCTGCTCTCTGCCTCGAAATTGTGTATTTTCCCTTATCATTGCCGAGTTCAGGGAAATAACGTTCATTGTTGGGGTTGCAGTTTACACAACGAAATTGTTCAATTTCCACACCGAATAACAATGGCTGAGAGATAGCTGTTCATCTAAATTTGACAGAAATATTTGTTTTTTTGTCAACATGATTCTTGTTGGTCTATAAGTTTTCTAAAAGAAACCTATACAGTGTATGAACCGTTGACTTGTCCTTCCAAGCTCCATCAATCGAATAAAATACAAATCCGTCGTACCCTTGCCATCCTGTTTTTCACTGTTGCTCACGAAAGCTTTGACAAATATTCATCAACACTTGACGGGATAACCTTTCTTCTTTTAAGCATTCCGAAACCTGGACCCGTATAAAGGCCAGATATGAGCTCACATTTGTGCTTTGATTTGCTTCTGCGATCTCCTTACCTTTTTGCATACTGTAAAATTTTGACCAACTGTAAAATATCCCCGATGTCAGTGGGGTTTGAACCCGCCCAAAGTGAAAGCGCACGCCATTCAACCGTCTGATTTACCAATTGTGACAAGATGTTATTTCGAACGATGTTCGTACACGCTATTCAGGGATGGCAAATCGTCCAAATTACGCAATTGAGCGAAGTTACCTGCGGTGGCTGCCAAGCACTTGCGCAAAGTGGGTAAATATCCACTGATCCGTAAGTGAAATATTTGAACACTATTCGGATTGGCCTCGCAGCTCAGGTTGTAGTGCAATGCAATGCAAGTGCGCGGAGTGGCTCTGTGTCCCGGCTAGGTCGAGGAATTTTCAAAAGTGCACCAGTTCTGAGTATTTGGATTCAGTAGAGGAAAACAAGGGTTATGTTTTTCGATATCACAAATTCTGGTCATTGTGCTAATTAATTAATTTATTAGTTAATGTTGGCCCATGGCAGACGACATGGGCATCGTTTCTTACCAATGCGTGAATGCAATTCCTTAGTTCACAGTGCCAAGTTTGACCAAACCTACACAAAGCGATCAGTGAGCATCTCATGATGTCAGGTATACTATGATTCGCGAGTTTCTTTAACAAATCCAAAGGTTATCTGGTGGAAAAGAAAATCTGTTAAATTGTGCAATTTTTTTCCTTCCAATGGTACCAGGCCCGCTAAATAAAAAACCATGCAGGCCAATTAAATTTCATTGTGAATGATAGAATATAAATAACACGGCCTTTTTGGTAGTTGTGGTAATTTACCAGTTTTCGACTCTCGTGGGTAGGTTTTCCCGATGATGATTTTGCAGTCAGTTTTTTTAGAACGGACTGCTCCATTTCTTGAAAGTAATTTGCTTACCAGTGTGGGCCATTCCAGTCACACCTCGAGTCTCAAAGTCGCACAAATCTCTGCGGTCCTTGCACCAAGGAAATCACATTTTAGACAGCTGTCACCAGCGACTTCATGATTGTTTCCAAAAACTTACAAACACATAGTTCAGCAAGCAATTCTTCATAATTCTGCTTGTGTAACGACAGTTCGAAGGATATGAATCCACACCGGAAGGTTTCGACACCGCAAGGTGAAACTGAGCACCATCTACCGTTCTGCTTACCAATATACTTTAACTATCCTCGTTTAACGTTGTCCTGTTGATTTTGAAGACTTACTTATGGACGACCTCGAAATTTCCCTCCGTGAGGTGTCAGAAATTAGGAGTAGATTTTGCATTACTAAACAAATTGTTCATTAGAATATCTGGCCAAGGCTTGTCTACTTGTGCGAAATTGGTTTGCGAGATACTTTCAGATTTCACTAATTCCCTGCATGATATCCTCTCAAGGTGCCATTCACACATTTCTATGCAAACAACTTTTCACTCCAAGCACTTAGAAATCAATATACTTGAAAATCACACCGTTTCTTATTTCGCAGGCATTCTGACATACCAAGGCTGCACGAAAGCCAACTTTCCGAAAAGCCTGTCTTACACCCCCTAATCATTCCTTTGTCGAATTTTACTTTCTGGTGTTTTTTCTCAAGTTTTTGAGCGCAGAAGTGCTTTCATTGTTGATTTCTCCCAAAATTCAATATTTATGAGCACAAACACACGTACGCTATTGTGATGTGATGCGCCAACGTTTCGACTACTGTGGGTAGTCTTTCCCAAGGCAAGTTTTACAATCAAAAACTGCCAACAACGCTGTGTTATTAACATTATATCATTCACAAGTAAAACCTGTGCACGGCGCATCGATTTTTCGATACACTCCTTAAATCATATGAACACTGTAATTTAAATTTACCTATCCAGCAGTTCAAGGATAGTTACCGATAGGAGTGTTGAACAAGCAGAACAGATCCGATTGTAATCACGAAGCACACGAAAAGTTATTCAGCGGAATGAAACCAACTGGCGAAATCATTTCGATCTAACAAATGCGCATTTTTATTGCAAGTTATTGGCTCTTCAAACACCATCAGTTTACAATTCATCACTAAATGGTAATGTGCTTGCACGATTTCTAATGGCTATCTGAAGAAATGGCCGAAGAATTTCTTGGAATTAAAATCAACATCTTCTTCAACATGTGACTGATTCTTTGTGAGATATGTGAAGTAGTGCGCATGTCACTCGTTAAAAAGTGTCTAGATGCTTTGATTTGTACAAATATGCGTCTAAAATAAACATTCATTATTCCTAAAAGCCCTCGGGCGGATCAGTTAAAACAGAAACACCGACGAGTTAGAAGGAGAACATTTACACTGGCCTCCCAAGCATCCTTAATCATATCCTATTGTCTACCACAGAATAAAACAGAAAAGCATGTCTCACACCTGAAGAATTCGGAGACAAAATATATCAAATCACCTCTAATCATGAGCACAAAAGCAAGCAGGTCAAGTTTTGCATTTAATGGTATCCACCTATTAGCAAAATTTATCATTCTTTTTTTAGATAGTAGCTCATTAGCTAAGTGTTGTCTTCTGTATCATTTCTGCCGTCACTTGTTTTCAGATCTGATTATGCATCTATAACAGTCTGGCCGTGTGTGTGTTTGTGTGTGTGTGTGTGTGTGTGTGTGGAAACATTGGGAAGCAGGCTGTCTATTAAGTTTAGTTTTCAGTTTACTGGATAGTTGGGCTCAACTGCTCACCAGATTGTAGATGAAATTCACCATAATGTAAATACCAGTTTGTCAGTTGTCATATTGGTTTGGTTGTTCAGGCGTTATTGGTTGCTAAAACGCGTCTTGAGCTTCTGCTCAGGCCGTTTTGGCTATTTGTTTCGTTCATTTCAAATTCTCTGTTGTGCGATCCCAATTGCAGAACGCCATTTCGCGGTCGGCACATTTACCGACTAACCAATCCGAAGTCTGGCAGTTTTTAATGAGCAACCGAGTATGATATGCTAGTTAACGAGCAAGAAATCAAGGCAATCTGTACGACCAACTCAGATAGACAGTACGAAAAGATGAATTTGTGAATACCCACTAAAAAATCTGTTCAACAGCTTTTCACCTCTTCGTGGTAAATTTATCGTCACTGGATTTATCTTTGGAGATAATCAAAACTGTTTTTCTTACAGTGATCTTGAAACGCAGTGTGAGGAAAGGCCATCTTTTGCCACAAGGGTTGTTCACCATCGATTAGAATGTTAAAACAAATATTCTAATTCGCATGGCGAATAAGCACTTTTTGTGTTGTTTACGAATCTGTGCCAAACTAATCGATTTTCTTATGTGCCAGCGGATCGCAAATTTACTACTGAATGTCTATTAGTCATTCTTTCATGTCCTCGAAATTTCATTTGTTTAGCAAACCGATCGAAATGTTGAACTGTTTTATCCAGGTTGGTTTAATCAGATCAACATTTCAGTTTATGTTTGTCTTTTTGTCACAAAGAGAAATGGATAAAAGGACACTGAGCCAGCAAGGACCTTGAAGATATATGGTCCAGTTATATTAGCCATGTACTCGTCGACATTTAAACTGTACTTTAATTTATTCCGCTGGATTTACATAGGACAGTCAAATTTTGCGTTCTTTGTTAAATTATAGGAGATTTATCAAACTAGGCAGAAACAATTTTACTGGGAAACAATCAGGCGTTTTTGGAGGGCAGGACCTAATTTTGAGGGGTAACCGATCATTTTCAAACTCCCTGTACGTTGTTGAGTTGAAAACTTTAGACGGACGAAAATAATCGGGCAATTAAACTGATTTCCTGTAGCACTGCACTCAAATGTAATTCAATTTCACATTTTGTCCAAGTCAGGAGGTAGACTGGAGCCTACGCGAACCTTTTTGCTGTTGTTCTTGGCCATCCACCGGCTGAAATCCTGTGGCTTGTTAACGTTCATCGGTATTTGGTGTTTGGTCACTACTCACGTCTAAATTTCAAAGTGTTCCATGTTCCGCTTTCCAGATAACTGCAACCAGTCATTCGTTGTCTTTGTAACAAGGCAATTTGAAGAAACAACACAGTCAATACAACCACAATGTCATTACAATGCAAAAACCACTAAAAGCCTTTCGTCTGCGCAAACTCCACGCATGTGACCAACGTCATGTGATTCACAAATCAACCAAAAATCTCCCAGATCATGTTGTTTATCAACCGCATAAACATTACAGTAACCAGAAAGCTACTTGCAAGCCGCGATTTGCTCGACCAAGATCAAAATAATTTTCCTCTTTGTTCTTCTCATTTCTGATAATTTTATGGTAGAACGTAGCGATAAAAGAGCACTTATTTCTTCGGAAAATGGTAAAGCTAACATAAAAATTCCAAATGGAATGGTACTTAGCAGAATATCGTGGCCGACAACAGGTGGTCCTTATCATTTACCTTCGTTTTATTGGCTGCAAAATACACGATATACCTTCCATTATTCACGCTACGCAATCATCATATAGTGGATTGGCTAATCGGGACAAGTTCGGACTTTTTGATTCCGCATTTGCCTTGCGAATCGAACAGGCTGGTCCGGGTTTTCATCGCGCTACCCGAGAAGTTAAGCCGTTTAGGCTTGTAGTGAATATGACTGTCAAAGTCAGCATCCTCAGTTTTAGCAATCGAATACATGGACTTGCTTCGATTAAAACCATTACTCGATAAACCAAAAGTGACACATTAGATATGATCATATTCTTGGACATTTTAATCCTCAGCTTTTTCGCTGATAGATGATTGGAACGGTTGATTTTGTTATCCGATCTCGGATGAAATAACTCGCTCCTTCAGCCGGCAGACAAAAACTAGGGCTTCTCAAGCAAGATATAAACCAGGATTTTAAGCATATATATACATATACGTATGTCATGTGTTTTTGGACCACTCGTTATACTGCCCACCAACGGCGTTTTCACAAAATCTTCTCAGTTCCATGGAAGTGATTTTATCGTTCTTACCCTCAAGTTATTTCCCTTGATCACTGTAGTCGAAATGCCTATCATCTAAACATTATGCACTCGATCTGACCAAAATAGTTTGCACTCACAAGCTGGAAAAATGTGGTTTCCCATAACCCAATAATCTGTTGTTTCCGATAGTCACATGGGGCCTTAATAGATCAGACTACAAAATAAGCAAGGTTGTCCATCACCGACTCTTTAGGCCGATGCATTATTTGAAACTCTGACCTTTCGTTTGACAAGTTCTTCATCCAGTTGACCATTGACAGATCAATTTCGCCTTTTTCATAGCTGTTCAGTGCTACCCCGCAGCTCGGATAACAAAATGAAAGCACTGAAATGTTGTTAGCCTCTCCGAGTATTTTCTTTTTTTCCGTACGGGTTACCAACGACTTTTAATGCTGAGATTTACTTGACATTTGCAGTATTTATTCACCGGACGATGACAAAATGGCCACTGATTCACCGTTTACTCGTATGAATTGAATTGGTTTTAAAGTTAATTGTCCTTGCTGACGCTTAAACACGTGTCGCTAATCTACGTGTGAAGTGATTGTTCTTCGTGGTATAGTTTTCTAACTAGCCGTATACGGTCAGCTTTTACTTCCAGTTATCTAAACATTTAGTGGTCTAATGCTACAAAACCGTTCAAGCTTATGTTATCTCTGATGTTCCCAACAAACGTGATCTGCGAAATGGCATCACTGCTTTCAGTTAGTTCACTTTTAGGTAGCTCTACAACCGTGCGCCTGAAACGTCGAGCAGTACAGGATCACATAAGGTTCCATCAGGTCAGGAATGGTAAAGAGACGGGTGACGGCGAATTCCCGCCATGTAACAAAGTGACCGGTGGGCCCATGGACAAGATATCTGCTATTTTAATTGTTAGAGGTTCAGTTCAGTTGCCAACCTCAGGTTATTTTAATTTGCAGTAGAAATAAACACCTGGGGATTTCAAGCAGTACCCCCACCGATTATTTTCAACCTAAGGTATCCGCCAAATTTCGTTGGAAGCTAAAGTATTTGCAAGTTTTCGTGTGTCATTTAACTGTACAAACACCGTTACCCAAACAAATTTTGTCACAAAACTGGCGTAATAAATGATGCGCTATCACATTCGCTATGGAAAAAGTCGTGAACGTTCGTATGAGGAATTTAGGAACCCAAAAGTCAAGAAAAACTTACTGGTTCAAACTCATTTTGAAAGATTACCTGACCAACGAGTGAGCCACATCAGACAGTGACATTTATTTACCAACCGCGGACTACTTGCACACAGAGGGAGGGATTATCAGCCAAACCTTGATGCGATGAGAAACCCAGGTAAAATTAGGATTGCATCAAGAATAATTCTGAATTACTAGCTAAAAGCAAAAGATTTATTTGCACACGAAAAAAAGGCTCAACAATTTGATAAAAGATGAAAACAGGCTTGCCTAAAATTACAAAATTGATTTTTTCTTTCAGCTCAGCATTTTCAAGTGTTATTCAATATTCACGAACGAGATATGCCAATAAGACCAATTCTATATGAGTAAATTCTTCGTATTATGGATTAACAATTTAGCTGTCGGTGGAATTGAAATCTGTTTGCAAAGTAGCTTTCTGACTTCAGATTCCGTGGTTTATTTCTCGTTTTGAAAATATAATTAAAGGCAAGAAAAGTATAAAGTTCAAGGGTTCTCTTTGGTTCACCCAACGAGGAAATCCTTTGAGAATGCTTCCAGTGCTTCAATTTATTCTTTGTTACAAAAGACTTACGGATCCTTAACTACTAATTCAGTTGCGTGTTTGCTGACCGACTGACCAAGCATACTGATCTGTCGTTCTGAGAACGTGTTCGCTTTTTTCACTGTGACAAGAGAATCTATTATGGAGTTGTAGGTCAAAACCAATCATTAAACTGTCATGATTTTGCTTCGTTCACAGCTCCTGGCCCTTCAAATCAAAATGTCTGGATGCAATGACCATTTTAAACCAGATATGCATTCATTTAAGTAGAACTGCTTATAACCAAATAGCCGATCACATGCTTCCTTGTCCCCAGAAATTACTTTTTCATCAAGGTACATATTGGTTATGCCAGATGTCAGCACCTTATCTAGCGTAGTCGAAACCCGACTACTTCCCTTACTATTCGGAATTGGACCAGAGGACTGCTTCCCCTGACCGATATTTTAATGTCTGCACCTGCATTTGTGTGCGGATCTATAACATCATTGTACGACAACAAACCTTCCCGGAAAACTTAATTAGAATCCAATGACCTCCATATCAGTGATCATTCAACAAACAATTTGCCAATACTCTCCAATCCTTCACGTGTTTTGGAATCGATGTTGATTTTGTGCAACGCCACATCCTACCCAAACCAGCCCTGCGCGCACCAACGGAGTTCGTTCAAATTGTAAATCGCGAAATCGATGATTTACTCCTTTCAACAACATATTCATAGGGGATTGGTTTCAGAACCACAATTATCCACGTATCTGTGCCCGAGTGCATCTGGTTATCGTTACCAAATCATGCACAGGGCGATCAATACTATGAGCAGTAGGTACATTCCCATCACCAGGGATAGGCTTACATTTTGAACAACAATTTATTAGCAGGCCTTGTACTTCACGTCCAACTGTCACCTTCAGAATTACACGTTGGCAGATAAAATCAAATTCAGAGCGCACATAAGGTGCAGACAATGAACTGAATAACAAAATCCCTTCTTGTTTATCATTTAGTTGTCACATTTCCGTGCTCACATGGCAGACTATAGATGGCACAGAAAACATTCATCTTCGGTGAATTCATCCGTGCTCCTACATTTCTTATAGTAAGGATATTCCAAAAATTGGTAGAATTATCACAGCCACGGAGTGGAACCAAGCGCCGTCTAAATTTTATTGATAATAAAGTTGACCCACCCAACGGATTTCCCGAATTTTGGAAATCTGCACATTCCCGACAATTGCGTTTTCACTGTGATGCCTTGGAACCACAAGAAAAATGTTAACTCATGGAATATGTAGATGGAATCTACGTTTATTCCGCAACATATGATATTGGATAAGTAACTATCGCATTCCCGTGACACGAAGATAGACCGAGCGGACAAGTAAAGATCATCTATGATCCCAAAACCCAGCTATCTCAACAGTTTTTCGTGGATGATAATTACAACCAATGATCAGTTCACTCCAGTAATTTTCCTGCAGTTAACCTAGGCCGCCGCTCGCTGCCTTCTCGTAAATAGTTCAGGAAAGTCAGCACGAGTGGATGATAAGTCCACTTAAGAATCTCATGGTGAATCGCCGGAGGATTTTCGTCGGTCAGGCAAAGCTACCGTTGAGCGAGGAGATACAAGGCCCGAAAGTATTGTTTTTTCTCCTCAATAGTATGTTTCGTATACTGATGGATGAAGAAAATTTGCCCGGAAGCACACGACCGGATTAGTGATCTTCGGGCATGTGCACTTAGCAGCCATTCACGCTCCGGACGAATCAAATCAGATTCTAGTGAGAAACTAAGAGAGGCACGCAGCGCGCTAGTACGGGATGGTTAAACAGAACAATACCGGTTACACATACCTGAAGAGCAGCAACGACTGCGAAACCGATCGTGCGCTTCCATCCGGAGGCGAAACATACTACTGAGAAGACAATGTCAGCCGGATCATTCAAAGTTGATTCATCATCTTAGTTGCATTCTTCAAATGACATATCTGTGACTAAAATTTTAATTATTTGTATAAACTGTACAAAAGGAATCCTGGAAGGCGGTTTAAAGTATTTCTCGCCAGCAGGCAAGGGAAAATCACGTCCATCATCAAACGAAGATATCCGGTGGCGGTTAAATCCTCTCAGACGTGGTGGACCAACCAGTTCCTGAGTCAAATCACTTAAAAATCCTTCGAAAGAGAACTATAGGTAAATTCTCAAAGATTGCACACGAGGATCCCTGAAAACATTGCTCCAAACCTATCGAACGGAATTGTGAACTCAAGAGAAATAGGACTTGTGTTTATCTTACACGAATGAACTCTGTACAAGTGAAAAAAAATGGGTCGTCTAATCTGAACAGCAGTGGCAAAGCTTCTCCTTGTGAATGCTAACCAACCCGGAGGCCAGATATACAACATTCTGAAGGAAAGCCACTCACTTAAAATGTGATGCCACTATCCAAAAACACGGAGTTGACGAGGACAACGTCGGCATGATCACTGGACCATGATTCTAGAATTTGGTAATAGTTAGCGAAATGGTCATGCGAATACGTTGAAAAAAGAAAGCAATTTTTGCCATAAACAAGGCAGAAGCCAGAAATTGCCACATGTTCGACTGCTGTGGAGCAAAAAACTCCAAAAATCATTTGGTTTATCCAAATATCAATCGCCAGTAGATCTGGACAGTTGTACCGTTCATTAACGGCGGTGAAATGGTGAATAACCTCGTGGCTTTTGAACGTGAAGGTCGCGGGTTTGATTCCTACCACCGCCGGTTAACTGCCCCACTGGCGGCCCTTATTAGGCCGCTGTCCCCTTCCTGTTATTTAAATAATAAAAAGTAAGAAAAGTTAAATGATGGAAGTCTTTCATGTAAAGCTAATCATAGTCGTAAAGACGCTGTGCGAATGCTCAACTATGCAACTGAAACCATATCAAATATCAATAATGCCTCATGTTAACTGCATATTTAATTTTCAAGTCTTCCGTGAACTCCTGAATCTAAAAATCAAACAAAATCGTAGTCAGCTTCTTTGTCAGATTCTCCCATGGTAAGGTCCCAATTAGAAACGAGTTTCCGTTTTCATATTCCCCCAATGATTTATAACTTTCCTGTATAAAAGTGAAAATCCGTAATCATCAGTGGGGTTGAAATCACCTCCACGTCCACACGATTGGCCGTGCACCACGAACAAAGTATTGCCTTATGAATTCAATCCCCAAAACCACCGATTGCAGCTGAGTCTCTCCTGCATTTCGTCGAATCTAGAGCGTTTGCTTGTTTCCATAGCACCACATAAATTTGTCATGTATACGTGAGCTTCACATTTGTGATCTCAAAATGCAGGCGTGAACATTCTCTCTTAACGAATTGCGTGACTCAGTTAAAGGAGTTGTGAACTAAGTGAATTGGGAAATGATCATAAGCTTTCTAGACTGTTGATCATAATTTCGGGACGACCGCATATAACAAACGCACTCATTTATACATGTGTAAACGTTGACCCGTTCCATTTTGACCAAAAAGAAAATGCATTTTCTAAGCGCCATTTTCTATGACAACAACTACCCTCCTCACGTTGTAGGGTAAAAGCTGGAGGACAAACGGATGGTGAACTATGAAGCTCCAAGGGACGATTTTGTTTTGTTCAGTATTCATGATTGATCGGGTATTAATGACATCAACTGAAAGTTCATGGATATTCACCATACACTTGGATTCTTTCCAATAGATCATTCTTTTTCATTAACATAAAAACGTAGTATTACATACCAAATTTGTCTGATTCCGTGGGCAGTCTTTCATACAGCTGAAGATCGGATTCTTAGAGAGGAGCAAGGCTAAAATGCTAAACGACCCAAACCAATTTTCCGCTTATGTCAGCGATCGATATGCACCCGGTGGCTTTACATTTGACCACCGTAATTCCATCCGCCATCTAAGCTAAATTTGGTTCAAAACAGGTGATAAAGAATTATCAACGAGTCGCAATTTCCGTTCGCTTAGATGGACAGCTTCTATGTGAACATTTGACGATGCAAATTAAATTTTGGTGTGACGTAATAATTCAAAATACAGCAGTGTGAAGTTTTGGCTGGCGAGTATTAGACATTCACGCCTGACAAGCCTTTGTAACCACGAAACCCGTCGTTTGCTTCCGGTGTAATTTTGTCCACTCATCCAGATATTACTGACACGTTGTATATACACCTTTTATACTTATAATGTTGGTCCGGTTTATGCGTTCAGTAACAAAGTGATTTAGGAACATAAGCATACCCAGGCGTTTTATAGAAATACACGGTACTAAATGTCATAGTATAGAAACCTCAGTGTGAAGCTTTGAAGGTTGCGCACTGTTCGATTCACAAGTAAAGACGTGAATACTCGATTCGGACAGCCTTTCAAATTAGCAATCAAAGGCACTTATCACAGAGGCGGCTAAACTTAGTATTATTGAGTGAAAGAGACAGATTCGCAAACCACCTTATGTCATTGAATGGTAAAGTGCATTTGATTGAACAATGCTGTGGAGCAACCAGCCATGAAACAAACAGTTCAACACTAAGAATAATTCTCAATTTTTAGTAACATATTACGGACCAAGTGAAATCTCTGTTGATAAAGTTGAAACACATGTAGACCCATCTCCAGCGATTGGTAGTCAAATTCCTATGACGAATAATTCATAGAACCGAAAAAATCCGTCTTTTGCTGGCAAAAGCCAGCTTATTTAGACCGTCAAGTTTTGTCCTCACTATTTTGCTACACCAATAAAAGCTTATATATTGAAAACTGTGGATCTGTTTATTCTTTTGGTGTCGCCTGAACACTACTCCACCTTATTCCCCAATATTTTTCATTGTCTAATTACTCTGGTGTTTGTCTAATTATCTGAATGAAATTAGGTGTGGATTACGCATGAACATTGTAAAGCTCCAGTGCGGGACCGGACTGGCGGTGGCCAAGGGGATAGGCTGGTACCATTCTGAACTGAAGGTAGCGGGTTCGAGTCCTCCCACTGCCGGTGAACCTCCCCACTCGGCAGCCCTCTGTTGGCCGCTGTCTTGTTCTTGATAAATGATGTACATTGTTATTTCACTAAAAAAAGACTAAATGACAAAAGATAAAACACGGTAAACTTGTCATCACCGCCATTAGTCATGGCAAACGTTTATTTCCATCCACAGTTATGCCCATTTCTGTAAACAGCTCGCAACGGAAATGACTCCAATAAAACAACCATATCGCAGCTTACTTTTACCACTTGTTTTCAAGTTTGGGCCTCTGATGAACTGGAGATACATTGTTGCAGTTTACATTTCGTGCTGTTCACTGATATTCGGATCACAAAAAAGCAACCAGCAGAATTGGTCCAATCAAATTCTTTGCATATGATACATGGAAGGAACTATGGTTGCATTTCGTGCTGTATTTTCTTCAGGAAAGATTAACAGTGTGTTTCGAGAATCTGAGAATTATCTAGCTACCTAAACAAAATAAGCGACCGAGAAACTGACCGAATTGCAAACAGGACCATTCAAAACCTCGATGCTAGAGTTGAGTTATGTGCATTTTGAACAATGTTTATCCTAAATAAAATATATTAGCGTTACCCAACTTTTACACGAGATTGAACGGCCATTAATCAGAGCAACTAATGCGGTACAGTTTCAATCTTATCGTTGGTCAATCGACGTTAATTTTTCACTAAAAGGCGTCAGAAGGAAGGTCATTCAAAATCCGATTTAACCGTCATACGATTCGCAAATTAACATAAAAGGGTCAATGTTGAGGCATGAATAGTGCGACTGTTCGATTTGTCTAATTAACGACAAAATGAGGCTCGATTAAGGACAGTTTACGAAAGTAGTTAGGGCGGACTAGGACACCCTGGTTTAATATCAAAATTAGATGACCGAAAATAAGTAGTCAAATTGAAATGGGGGAAAATTTTTTTTTTGGGGAGGAACGGCTACTTTGGACTGCATTCGCACAAATCACAATTCAACCAGCATATTTAATAGGACCAACCCGAACGTAAATAAATATCTACCAACCATCTTTCCCTCGGCATAAGACAACAGCAGATATGCAGTGCACGAGTAGACCCACTCCGTTCGGACACGAAGTTCAATGACTTCCAGAGATGATGCGTTTCTCATGTGTTTTGACGAATGGATGGCAGCAAAGTATATATTTGATTTAACGGTTAGGAAGAATTTCACCTCAGTTTTAAGTGGGGCCATAATTTCCGGACGAAGTTATCTCAAACACTGTTTGATGCCCCCAAACTGCTCTTTTATGTTTGACGAAAGTATTTTTCATCTAAAATCACTCTAAATTTTAAGTTAGTTTATAAATAAGAATAATGCGAGACGTTCTGCCTAACACCAAGTGTCACAATTAGATAAGATTGCTTAGGAAATTTACAAAATCGATCACTAAAGAATGTCGGGATTTCTACTCAAATGAATAATTCTGAATGGTTACGCATTTATTACCCAATCTCTTAAGATGGCAACTAAATTAACAAATATTTTTGTTTGCTACACTATGCTGATTTACTGTAGAAAGTTTCGTTCGCATTGTGTTTGTATGTCAATAACAAAGGTAAAAGTGGCAACTCTATTAGCACCTGAGTTTTTCCTTTCATAATGCACGATTGTTCATCATACATGAAAATACTGCACAAAGTCAAACTGTTTTTGTCACCTCCCGACCGCATTTTCTCGTCCGCCATTTTCTTACAATCGGCAAGCACACTAACAAGATCGGTGTTGGTGCCGCAGTAAGCGAATAGACAGACTTCTAGGGATTGTTTGGGTTCTATATACTCACTTATTGCTCAATCAACTACTATCTTTCTACTAGGGAATAGATGGACACTTTCATCGCAACACTAACTCCCCTAACTTTAGTTGCACGTTCAGCTGTGGTCTAATGGATCCCAACTAATTTTGTTTAGTCAAAACCTACCATTTGATGCCTAAGACGTCAACTACACGGATGATTTTTGATTGACTGATGCTCATTTGCTCTCTGGACTAAATTCAAGGGAAAAAATATGACAGCCAAAATGCACCTAATCTCAGTTCTCTCGAGTGTCGCTCGGTACATTTTGCACGCAATTTCACAGCCATACCGACTGCCTGATCATGCGTGACGTAAAGCCAGGATCAGATTCGATCAAAAACGCAGTCACTGACGAAGGCATTTGAGAAAAAATCATTTTATTTGTGTCTGATCTAATCTTCAGAGGCTGAGTGCATTTATTCGAGTTAGTCAGTTGCGTGATATCTATCTGAATCGATTTTCAAACGGGAATATATGAGAACCAAATCTGAAATTTGTGGACTGGACTGAGCTTACAAAATTGCTCCCTACCTTTTTCTTTGGTTTTGAGAAATGACAGTAATGGGATTCCGTTCAGAATATAGAAGACCCTACATTTTTATGCTTAGTGACCACCTAAACAACCAGCGTTTTGTGTTGGTTTCGTTGCATTTTAGGCTGACATTGTTCATTTTTTTCAACCTTGTCAAAAGTGATCTCATCGTATTGTTAAACGTTGGGATTGCCACGTATTGTTTTCGCTTTAGACGAGATAATTTCATACTCCATAGGTAAAATTGCATGTACAGATTCACATTTCCTGAGCAAGCNCCACTAACGAATACTTTTGAGAAAAAAAACACTAAATTTGTGTCTGATCTAATCTTCAGAGGCTAAGTGCATTTATTCGAGTTAGTCAGTTGCGTGATATCTATCTGAATCGCTTTTCCAACGGGAATATATGAGATTCAAATCTGAAATTTGTGGACTGGACTGAGCTTACAAAATTGCTCCCTACCTTTTTCTTTGGTTCTGAGAAATGACAGTAATGGGATTCGGTTCAGAATATAGAAGACCCTACATTTTTATGCTTAGTGACCACCTAAATAACCAGCGTTTTGTGTTGGTTTCGTTGCATTTTAGGCTGACATTGTTCATTTTTTTCAACCTTGTCAAAAGTGATCTCATCGTATTGTTAAACGTTGGGATTGCCACGTATTGTTTTCGCTTTAGACGAGATAATTTCATACTCCATAGGTAAAATTGCATGTACAGATTCACATTTCCTGAGCAAGCTGAGTCTGACAATACCTGACTCATTGCCCAGTCAACGACATAGTAGGGCACAACTGGATAGCAGATTCACTCCTATCCCACCGCGGTATTGCATGCGAAGTCCGGGTATGGCTTAAAATTTATTGGCCGTCATGTTCGCGGGTTCTTTTCGTGAACATTAAAAGTTGATTGAGTATTCCCTTCGATTGAATTGCTGTCCGGTGGCAGTTAGGGTTAACCTAATTAAAAGCAAACAGGAATTCAACAGTAAATTCTAAATTCGGCTACTATAACTTAGTCTGATTCGTCAGCATTTGTGAAAGTGTGATTATGTGATTCTCATTGCTTTTGGTATAGCCAAGGCTTTATTCGTTCGAAAGGTTGTATCAGTCTCTTATCTCAACAATGTGAACTGGCATCAAAGAGTAAAATTTTCTGGGATAAAATCAACCATACCAATCCTTTGGTATCACCTTACTACATATTTGTTCCACTCCAAATAAGAATCAATGTAGTTGATTTGCTTTAGCAAATGAAGCCAAGACGTTCACACACCTAGTCAGGGAGAGGTAAATTGCACAGCAATAACTGCTCCCTATTCGGTTAACTACAAAGTGTGGAACTGCCTGACACATTCACTGGCTGAGTGAATGCGGAGTTCCCTAAATGGCTCATTAGTTGATTGACAAACTGATTCTGGCTGACTTGCTGACTGACTGACTGAATGAATGAATAACTGATTGATTATCTGACTAACTGATTAGTAGAATGGTTGTTTAGTATGTTGAATGAATCATTGGACATAGACTGATTAAGTTTCCTAGTGCAAGTGTTTCGTTGATTATCTTACATTTCTCCCGCTGTCCGTGAATATGCGGCGTCACCAGAAAATCTACTCATCCGATATCGTATAAAAGCCTAAAATTTTGTTTCTCTTCTCATTGTTCTTTACTGAGGACAAATATTAGGTTGCATGAGTGAGCAGATATCGTGGAGGATGGTAAATTAGATTTTATTTATTAATTGCAGAAGCTTCAATGCGGAACTAGAATCAATTGGATATCCGGTTGGAGATAGATATATAGAGGAATATATGTACATATTGGTGTGCGATTAACTGGCCAAAACTTAAATGGTGCCTCAAAATTGACTCTCAGTACGGTGGCAATGAAACACCTAAATTAATTGTGCATATTTTCGAGTGGTTTATTTTAAACCAACCTTTCAATTTTTGTCACCTACCGACGTGGATAAACACTGACGCATTTCACTCGTCCGCAGTTGTCGCTTTGTTGTCGCTGGTAAGTCACGCTCAACATTCACCATCACTAATGTTGCACGACAGTATGGACCCAAGTAGTTCGTATGTTTTAGAGTTGTATTAAGAATGCTGAAACAGACTAACCACTCCGGAATTTATATGTAGAAGCATAAACATTCGCCCTTCAGGGAAAAGTCAACACCATTTTCATGCTGCATGCAGTTGGCCATCAATTTGAAGCAATGATCGGACAATACCACAGTTCGCAGTACGACCACGTAACCAGAATTTCAGGCGAAGGTACTTGAATTATGGAAGACCGAACCACCTGTATCTAAATGCCGTTAGTGGATTCACATTTTATACAAAATACACGTTGCAACTGAGATCGCAACACAGAGAAACCTGAAACGAAACTGTTGGTATTAACTCGCTGTTACACGTAACGTGAGAATGTCTCAGCTGCATTGAATAGTGGCAACTAAATTTTCTCGCCATCGTCCATTGCTGTCTCACGGATCTGAGGGCGCATTATGTAAAATTCTCATAAGCTATTCAAATGAGACCAAGTCGGTTCTGAAGTGGTGTTCAGGGTCACGGTACAATAGAGGCAGATTACCAGTTCTCTTGCTAATTATTTGAATTCATACTATCACCTTCAGAAGCTCAGTTTTTAGTGACATTTAGTGAATTCTAGTTGTTTGCTAGGTAAGGAATATCAAACCATTGAAAACAATAGTGCAAATTTAGGGATACCGAAGTTGGCTCGTTAGTTTCAGTGGCATGAACTACTTTGTGGAAAACTTAAAATCCACAAAATTCCCAGTGCTCTTTGTCAGTCCCAATAAGTTCTTCCTCAAGTAACCTTACGTTTCCATCCGAAGTTCTTTACCACTGGTCGACTTGATGCCCGAAATGTCTAGATGTAAGCGACTGCAATATTTTGCACCTCTTTATCGAATACTTCATAATAGGTCTATATCCAGTTTATTCTCTGAACGCGATTATTCCCCCATGAGTTCTGCTAGCGTGACTTTTAGCGGCAAAGATCTGACAGCAATTTTGCATTACTTCATGAAACCGATGATAAGAAAACCCATTTCCTAGATGTACTGACCTGAATACTGTAGATTTATGAATACAGTGGATTATTTTCCTGCGAATCAACATGTGATATCTTTTCATTTTTTTATCTTTTATTTCCCTTTTATCAATGAAATGACATTGCACATCATTTTTCAAGAAGGGGGCCGCGACCAACAGAGGGCTTACAGGTGGAGAAGATAAAACCACATGCTGAAGTTAGTCATCCATGGTAACCCGAATATCAATAAACGTTCATTTCCAGGGTGAAAATTAATAGATGTATATCATATATAACTCCAAAAAATCAAAACAATAGCACAATAACTTATCTTTAGAAGACTTCGCTTTATGTAATTTTCTGAAAATTGAATAAAACTCGGCCATCCCAAATTCTGTTGCAGTTTAAATACAGATTGCTATATGACAAGTACTTTGGCCAACAAGAGTAGATGAACTAACTTTTTTTGTGCGAAACGATGCCTCGTTTACAGAAGAGTCCGCGAACACCTCACGAGGACGATTACGAGAAACCTGATCACCTTAGCTCAAATGCACTTGCTGGTACTCGAAAGTCCAACAAGGATGATGCATGGAAAATGATAAATAAATCCCCCCACCCAAGGCGCATCCGCAGGTCAAGACGCGAGGAATAATCGGACTGGTGACCTTCTGCATTATTGGCAAAAGTTCTAATTCTGAGGTGCCGCATACACGAACCTTGAGTGCGAACTACCGAATCGAACATAGTTTAGCGTGAACAACAATTTAGACGACAGAAAAGCAACCTGGTTTTCGTCAATGGATTAGCCTTGTCAGTCACAGTTCAAAAGAAGCCGGTAGGTCCGTGGAACAGGACCCATAGAACTTCAGGAATAATCTACGTTTATTTTTAAGTGACACTAGAATTCAGGAGCTGCGCAGAACGGGAATTTCAATGACGCATCTGAGCGATAACTATTTTCCCACAATTACGGGTTTGCTACTTGTAAGTAACCTAAAACAATTCTTCAAAATAATTCAAAAAACTTATCGACTGGGAAGTTAGCTCCAGGGATATCTAATTCCCGTTGCCTGCCAGCCAGAAAGTGGCATAAATCGTTTTGTTTTTCGTCTCATTTAAAATGTCAGTCGAGGTGGCAATCAAATAGAGCATATCCTGGGTCTTATTCTTATCAGCAATAGGGCAATTAAGCAAAATGAAGAAATAGGTTGTCTGTGGTGGGTTCCAGAGCACGTATTACTTGCAAAAGGGACTTACTTCGAGTTAGAAGAAGGATGCCTGTTGATGTTCGACCAGAACGACCGAAAGACATCCTAAAATCGAGGATTTCTATTTTTATAAGTGATTTTGCCTCATATTGTCAACAATGGTAGTTGGTCGTCATGACTAATTTTCACTACTGTCCTCGAGAGCGAGGTGGCAAAGCAAAGCAGATTTTCCTTTGCTTATATTCCCACATCAGCTCTAGCCAACTTTCATTGCGAAGTTAACACTACCTGCATTACATATCCTTGCTAGAGTAAATTCAGATGGATTTTTTGACCCAAAGTTGACCCTGAAGATCGAGATTGGCGACACTTCAGAAGCACCGGCCATTTTGTATACCAGCTGAAAGTCGACGCAAGTATTTACAAGAGTGCGCATTCCGTGCACTCACAAATATCACAAAGCGAAATCGAACAAATCTCACCGGGCTTCATTTGATGAAGAATTCTTTATCCATTCTACGGCAATTTGAATCAAATCGAAAAATATTGTCTACGTGATGTGCTTCATTTTCCGTCTGTTAGCAACCTCATGTTTTCACCGTCTCGATCTTCTGGTTCAATGAACTTCACACTCATTCTCGGTCGCGTTATTCAGTGGTATGACGACAATCTGGGTTAACAGTCATGCCAATCGTTAAAAGTGCCAAGTATGGACGTGAATTTCACGCCGTTAAAGCATTCCAATACAGATCGCATCTCCATTCCGCAATCTGAAACTGACCGCAGCCTCTACTCGAATATGATGTTGACATTGTGGTTTTTATACTAAAACTTGAATGTAGTATTTTGCCTTTAAAACTACAGGTCAGTTTTTTTTCGTTTGTTAATGTTCAGTTGACCTTTATCGATAAATATCACTATTGCTGGAATATGAATCACATACATTGTTACTAATACGAAAATAAGAAACGCGGTGAAATAAGAATTTCTTGGGTTTGGTATAAACTGTCCACATGGGGAACAGAATAATTCAGATTTATCCAGATTTATCTGAAATGTGTTAGTCGGTAGCCAAGTTTAATTTCGCAGGCGTTAATAAATAATTCTCGAAGGTTTCCAAGCCCTGAATCAGTGCGTTAGATCGTCTAAATGGGAAAGAACTTCATTGTTCTCACGCTACTCCGGAGACAGTAGGTTTCTACAAATTATTACATTGAAATTAGACGTCAGGAAATTCGTCGATGTCTCTAGCAAAACAAAACATTTGATATAGAAAGCGATGTAATCCCCGTCAGGATATAAATGAATATTATACATGGATTACATCTGACCACTAGGGAAATCGGGTGCTGATTTTGTCCATATAAATGGCACACATTTATCAGCTTGTGCGTGGCCGAAAACAGGAAATAAATGCTCTGTAAAACTGATGCAGCTGGCAAATGAAAGGGAAATTCCGGATGAATCGTTGATTGAATAAAATTATTTAGTTTAATCTAATGGCGACCCTGATACATTCAAAGCTATTCGAAGAACTAATCGATCAAAATAAAACCTGTGAACTTTGTTCCTTTGTAGAATGCTGACTGATTTCCACTCGTGCAGAAATCAGGACTGGTCGTTCTACTGCGTTTCTGTTAGATACAATAATCTTTTTAAAAGACAACAATTCAATGTGTCTCAAGTGAACCAGAGAAACCGATCCTATTGTAAAGAGTTTGAAACGACATGCCAGAAAGAAGACGTTCAGAGTGAAACGCAATCGGAGCACAGGATCTGCATATTTCCGCACATATGATTCAACAATTAAATATTGACGGAATGACAAACTGTATTGAACATCCGTTCATTGTGAGAGTTAACGATGCCACCAAGTCGTTATACAAACGTTAGCCCGTTTGACAAAGGGTAGGAAACCCATAATTTGTTAGACTTCAACCAGTTTCCCCTCCGAGTATTTGATCATTTACGAAACTTTTCATTAAAATATTCTGTTTTATTCAGATAAAAATTGTCAGTGTAAACGTCCAAAATATTAAACCTTTCCACGGCCAGGCTAACTGAAATCGGCGATTTGGACGCTGATCACATGTTCCACAGGTCTTGAGGTGCTACTGGTGAGGCAAAGAGAAAAGCCGTCAGTGAAGTCTAGTCAAATCAAAAACCGAAATATGTAATCTACGAATTATAGTTATAAAATGTATGAGACAACTGTGCAAAATGTTTGAATGCCGAAATTTGTAACATTGAGTAATCGAAATTACTTCAATCGATTACGTGGTTCCGCTTTCAGTCCGAGCTCGATCATGTGTGTTACAGCACAGCAATGCACATTGTGGTGCCTATAATATAATACATAAAACGAGAGATATGAATTTTACAGTAAATCAAGAGTTTCACTAATTAGATATATGCATAGACAATTTCGATCATTTGATGGTGACATCCATTCCTGTAAAACATGACAAACGTTATAAAAATGTATTAATTAAAATGCATTATATTATTAATTACAAAACAGATAAATGGGATTTCCGACGGCATTTGCTTAGCGGTTTACGGGAGCGTAAAGGCTGATAAGCAGTTTACTCATATTCGTGACACAATGTGGATTTTTATTTGGCCATTACAACAATACTAGTCATCTTTCCATGGTGTGTCCGTGGGTCCAACTCAGCTTTTCCTATAAAGCCAGTGACATTTGGGTTAGTTCTTTAATTCAGTAGATTGTCTTTATTTTCCAGTTTTCATATTGATAAAGAACATTACGGCTCATAAAAAACAGCTTCCATGTGTAGCGTGTTTCCTGTTGACTGCCAAATGGATTCCGTTGTGTAAGTGTTGATGCTAGCAATGCGTTTACTGGTCCTCGGCTCACGCCGGTTTTTCTGTTTGTCCTTTTCAAGTCATTCTGGTAAGTCCTTTCGATTTCGCCGCCCTAGTGGTTGATATACCTCCTCCTACTATCGTCCGCTTGGGAGAAATCAGATCACGCATAAGCATCTCGTCAGCTCTTGCTTGTCTCAACTCGATTTAATGAAGAATTTTGTAGGTGGACTGTTGATTCCTAGAGTCCATAATATTTTCTACGACCCCCATCACCACTTTCTTAGAATACATAGTGTATCCTTCATCCCGACACATGAACAGCAGTCGTCCGTAATAGGAAAGGTAACACATGCTAGTGCTGGCTGAATGGCCATGACCAAAATTTCCCAGACCTCATGAAATAGCCTCAGATTTTCCAAGTACTTGGCAAAGTTACTAAACAATTTTTCCTTTTTTCCTTGCGACGTCCAAAGGATTAATCGAAACGCTTAGCGAGGAGAAAAGGTGTACACGGGTGAAGTTGAAATGCATGGGCAACTTTGACTACTTTGGATTTGCCCTTCATGGAGCTAGTGATTTCAGTGATTGCTTAGAATAAGCGGATGTTCCAATGCGCCGGAGGTAGTTTTCTGCAATCTCACATTCATTAAGACATCGCAGTTTGGCTTTTCTGTCTTTTTCCAGTTTTCGCAACTGTTACATCTTGACAGAAATAGTCATTTCGTGAACAAAGGTCACTTTATCCGCCACTGCGGACTAGAATGCAACGATCCAAGAAAAAGCGGTCTCGGAACCAAGGGTTTCTCTCGTTAGAATAATGCGGATGCTGCATGAAAATAGCCATACAAACGTCTGGGTCATTCTAAGTAGATCGCGAACTTATCGGTACACGGATAATGCAGTCTTCATGGGATATGTTGAAATCAACAGAGAAATTCGGCTTCTAGTTGATCTTACGTGTAAGGTGCACTTGTCCGCGATTCGAAGGACGTACAGTAGACCATGAACTGGACTGTGTTTTGCACAGCGAATACTGGGCTTGCGATTCGTTACTGTTTTACCACTCGGTTAACAAGAGATATCGTGGGTTTCAAACCAACATTGTAAAAGCACGCTTCAGTCTTGATTGCGAGAAATGACTTGAACCGTTGCAAAACTAATCCATATCAAGGTCTTACGCGAATAGCACATAAACACTAACATTCTTCCAGATCATCGTTATTTGCACTGGCTGAATAAATTTCATCGTTACTTGTATGTTTTATGCAATGAAAGCATTCTTTTAATAACGGCTACAATAAGAAGATTAAAGCTGAAAATATTATGATGAATCCATTTGCTTACCGAAATATGTCTGAAGGGCTGGCCCCGGCGGCAGAAGTAGAAGAAAACAACACGAACGAGTTCAACTAATTCCGATGGACACAAAGTAACAGTGAGGGAAACTGATGTGTGCAGCACAAATGTGAATAGATTGCGCTGGGTAAATTCATGGATTTTCACGGTCGAATTCTTGCTTTCTCGTCCATGTCAGCCGAGGAATTTTCCTATGGGAATGTCACCTAAAATGCCAATGGCTTGTAAATGGGCCTGCGGTTAGCCAACTGAAGCTTCAACACTCGCCCTCGGATTTTATCAAAACGCGTCTTGTGAATGTGATTATTAGGAATTTTATGTAAAAGCTCTTTGGTATGCATGAAGTTCACTTTTCCCCATACACTCATGGTAAATACGAATACAGCAGGAAATCGCTAACGGTGGCCATAGAGCGTATTCAGGTATTTTGGATATGGTAAAACTGAAGTATACTTCACTCAAAAAGTCAAAATGCTCTATTCCCTTCAAAGTTTATGATTATGCTGTATCCGAATAACAACTATAGGGCGGAATCCTCGTTCGGTGGCGAAATGGCTAAGGCGTTCGACTCAGAATCGTTCGTCCCGGGTTCTCGTCCCAGTTCGGGTGCGGTGGATATGCATTGCTGATGATTCCTAACAAGGATGGGACAGCTGTACAGTGCTTCCATGGTTTCATTATGGCGAGTTGAGCGATGATATCATATGGTGAATTATTTCGAGATTAACTTCTGTTTAATTGGTGATCTAACAAAAAAGTAGTCAGTCAATTTAGTGTGAGATACCTCAATTCAGAATTGCATTCTCAAGATGCCGTCTGTCCGTTCAGTCACAGATAACCTGTTCAGTAATACTGTTTCATCCATAAGGAAAATTCCATAAAATTACCGACTAAAGTTCAAATCATACTAATTAAGGTAATGAATATGTACACATATGTACATATGTTTATCT
>LUCM01003410.1:89517-153734 GCA_008360955.1 Fasciolopsis buskii
AACTGTTACCCTGGAACTTGGTGTGAAAATGAATCGAAAAAGTCTCCGTAGAACAGGTGTGGTAACCAGCCAGTTGACGGCAGATTGCTGTCTACCACCAAAATGACCGAAAGATGGGGAATAGCATTTTTGTCTGTTTGATGGCAGACCCATAACCCACGTGATCGCCACTATTTAGTTACCTCTCATTACAACGCAGGCATAAATAATTATCCATGCGTCTCGTGTTACCAGACTACGGAACCCAGCCAACAATTACAAGACGTCATCTATTTTTAGACTGTCGACCTTCTGTAATTTGCGAATCTAATCACTTATCTGTCTTTATTCATTCCTACTAGAGAATGGCGCTAATTACAGTTTACGTAGACCAGAGTACAAACCTGGATGTTGCTATGGATTTTTCTCCTTTTTATTTTTGATTAAATTATTTCAGCAAAATACCTTATTTCTACTCCGAACGTCGTTCACAATGACGGTAGTGACAATCTACCTAGTGCAAAGTTGATCGGCACATCGTCCAGATTTCCAATTCCAAATTAGCGCCCAATGTATGCCCACTGACGTTTCAGAAGAAAGATCTAAATACAATCGCAGTTTAACGCAGCCCGAATAATGTTTTAGCAGGTCATAGAAAAAGGGAATCACACATCGATTTATCGATTGTGCTTCAATGCATCGCAATCACAATGAGTATTCCAATGATCCAGTTCAGTTTCATAATTCTTTCTGGGAATCTCTGTTGAAAGTCAAATACAACATGCAGCAATCGAAATAAACGGGGAAATAACTTCCTTCTAGTGTTAAATTTTCTTCCAGTCACACGATTCGCCATTATCGGTCTCAACCATAGAAGTTACTTCTTATTCCGCCAACTAGAAATTATCCTAATCGATCGTAAAAAGGAAATGCACATCGCGCTCTTAGATGTCCCTTCTATTCCTCTCTTGTGCAGTTAAATGACTACAACTCAAAAAAGATTTTTCTTCAACAAACCTTCCTTGGAATATAATTTGGCTGCATTTTCACCATGTTCCATTTACTTTCTATCTTGCGATCATATAGAGCTCACATGCAAGGCGGTAAAGAAAATACCACTCCAAAATTTCCGCGAACACAAAAGATAAGTTTTTACCCTTTCTCTGTTTTACGATCATTTATTCTTTATTTTGTTCTTGTTCGGTAAGCTTCGGGCACAGGCCGCTTTCTCAAACAATCGTTGAGCACACCAACTTGGCCCACTGCGAAGGTGAGACGGACGGTCTCCAGTACTGTTGTCGCACACATGGTAGCTGTGTCATCAACTAGGTGAAGAAGCCTTTAGTGTGACCCACAAGGCATCGCCAAACTTATCAGCTGTTTGCAAAATGCATCCAGTAAAATCAAAAAAATTCTATTCACAGGATTACCCAATCCGTCCCTTTGTTTCAAAAATTACAATCGTCAGATCTGCCCGTCCAGATAAATCGCCAGTAGTTTGTGCTTTATAACCATAGACTACCACGGGACCCTTCCTTCGGAATCCGGAAGGGGTTGATCCAAGGAACCGGACATAGAGAACCAACATTTCTCGCGTCACGTTATTTTACAAACAAATATCTGTGACATTCCATTCCCCTTTGCAAGCATTTCAAGTGCCTGTGGAAAAACCAATTCAAATTTTAGTATTTGTGACATTTGTATTCGCTCTCTTACTTATGTATACAACCGTGTCATGCAGAATAGGAGTTGTCTAAATGCGACCCGGTTTAGCTTTAGCTTTATTTTATGTCCTAAGTCGCAAATAAGATTACGGGTACCTTAGAACGAATTTTGATGACATCTGTAAGTTTATAAATAAGATTTATTTGGAATAAAAAGTAAAGTTGGGGTAAAATACATATCAAATAACATAAAGAGAGAGATATTAAAATGTTATCTTAGACCTGTTGTATATTTAAAAGTAATGAGGTCAGAAAAGCGCTGTTAGTCTGGCAATGAATATTGCTGTCTTTATGGAATTTTTCGCGTTTTGGTTCAGAGAATTTTGACCTCCTAAGCTGTTAGGGCCAGTTTTGGTCTAACAAAACCCCCAAACGGTGTGACAGATTGATAGAAGTTAAAAAGAACTCCGTTCTGACTTGATCAAACTCTTTTCTCCATTTTCTAGTTAACGCTACAAATCTCCAACCGGACCGTAATTGACTAGCCCACAGGCTATTGAAGACCTGACCGAATTTGGACTTATCCGATTTGTTCCCTCTCCTGACTCAGTAGAAATATCATTTCTGGCTTAATTTCCTACCTCCTGTCGCATCTTCAGTTGGGTTTGCCTGGTTCCATAGGACACAACTGACGATCAGTTAATCAAAACGTTCAATTCTGTCCGCCTAACGGTGCTGCGATTCAGGCAAGCATAACAGGTTTGAGGATTCGATCGTAGTGCAGAGGAAATAAAATGGAAAAGTTCACCATTCTGGAAGGTGAGCGTAAATTGTCGAACTTCGTGTGACCCAAATGTTGAACGTACGTCTTTATATGTACAAAGAACCCAGTAATCTCCTATTTATATAAAATGAATCCTAGAACACCTTCAGTCTGCTATTATTTGTAATGTTTCGCCAGTGTGATTGAATGATTTTAGGAGAAAGGTTAGTTGAAACACGGAACCCGGTGATCATGGAGCTCCAATATAAAACTGACTGGTATTGATTTGCCAACTGTGACTCAAAGTCAATAAGTTTTGGAAGCGTTTTCGTTTATCACGCTATGTTGAGGTGCAACATTTTCGCTGTTCAGATAGCTACTGTTTCCCGATATCCCAATGTTTTGCCCCAATTGTCAATGTTTCTGTATTTTTCAGTGGGAACGTTTTCCTGCTTTTCTCGAAACTGTATTTTTTTTAAAATTATGTTTCAGTCAACTCACTTTGAACAAGATAAACTCTTTTCATAGAAAAGCTCAGTCCCCTTCATCACTGACGAGCTGAATGTGAGTCTTCAAATCTTGTCTGTGATGTTATCTCTTTGGATGTTTTTGAAATAATAGAGCGTGTTTCAATGATTATTCACGAATCGTCAGGGATCTCAAAGTTAACTCAGGAACTCGACTGAAATCAGGAGAAGGCCGCTTCTTCCACCCGGGATGTGAAGGTTTTCGCTGTCATTTGGATGGACGAAAAAAATGACGTCTATGGTCAATAAATATTGCTAGGTTGTTATTCTAATGGCACATTCAAAAATGTCAGCTCAGTTGTGATTGAGAAATAAACCAAGATTTTATTCGTACGCTAGATTCGATTATTGCAACTACGAACGTCTCTGGGAGCAGTAGCTCAGCTCAGGGATCCTTAGGAATGACTCATAAGTATGACTTATAAGCATGACTTATAAGCATGACCTGTAAGCAAAGTTGATTCTGATTTTATGAAAACGATAACAAATTTCAACAAACTGAGCATCGAGCCTTCCCCAAACAGTTGACAAATAGTCCACGGACGAGGTATATTTCAAGGAAAAATTCTGTCTTACTTCACATTGCTGTTTCAAAAATCGAAGTAAGAAATTACCTCTCTTATTGTTTTATTTTGTATACAGTAGGTAACATGTCTAGCAAAAAAGGTCACTTTTGCAAGAAGTGGAAACAGTAAAGCAAGTAGGTGGTTGAACTATTTTAACAAAGTGCACTATGCGGGAGGCATTGCTAAACACGATTTCAAAGCCACATCACGTATCAACAGACCCCAGAGATCCTAATGATTGAGTCTTGAAAATAACGAGCATATAGTAATTCACTTTCCGAGAAGTTTGGTGAGGTTTGGGTAAGCATAATCCGCATCAAGCACATAATGAAATATGATCGATTCGGTAAGTCTAACCTTTCGCTGATCAGAGCAGACTGCTGGATTGGCATAGTGATTGCTGGGAATTTTCGTATTGAACAGTTTCCGCGAAGATGTAGACAATTCAGCCCAGTCGTGCTCTGCACCCCGAGGTTTATGGATTTCGGTCTTTTGCACACATATCTACGAACAGCTCAAATAACACGACAAATTTGGATCCCTTTTGGTAGATATTATCTTCACGATATCAGCCTGAATATTTTTGTTGTAAATCAAGTCACGCATTCAAAGAAAGTGAAAGAAGAAAAAAATATTTTCTGTTATTAAACTTTTGTAAGCTAGTTGCAGAACGCGAACTTCAATCTTTTTATCGCAGTTTTGTTTAAGCAGTTGCTGAGCCCAGTGGTTTTATCTACAGCAAATTATTTCTGACAACTGACCGAACTGAAATATCCTGTAATGGATGAATGTTAAGTGCGCATTGACCTTTCACGAAAGATGACCGTTTTTTTCTTTTGCCAATTCGATAGGAAACCTTAACTGCTTCAATTGCATCTTCAAGGAAAAAAATGCCAATCGTAAGGTCACTGACATTAATCCAATTGAGTACGGTTCATCTCAGCTATCCCCCTTACAACAAATAAGATTTTACAATCAATAGTTTCTCCTTGTTTGTATCAAACGAATATTATCGCACGTAACCACCGCCTGACCTAGTGATATTACACTGTAAACGTTTGCCAAAAATATCGTAACTGACGAACACGTTGGAATGAAATATAGAAGAACAGCGGTGTTAGCAAAACCGGAAGTAAAAATTTTACAAAGATTTTATTTTGCCTAAATTCGAAGTTCAAGCAGCAGAGTAAAGAAACAAGTAGTTTATCTCTTTAGAACGTTTAGTTTCCGGCAGTCAGGACTATCGAAGACAATTTTTGCTGGCAGTATGGCTACTTCGGTCGCCCATATAATTTGGCATAGAAAACATCGCGGTGTTCCGTCTGTGACAGCAAATTTCTAAAACCCGTTACACTGATATTAATGGAAAACCGTGGTATACAGCCAAAATTTGATCATTCAAAATGTGGCTTCTGTCTGACACTTCCTACAATCGGGTAATTTCTGACCGGTTCTATCTGAACGCTTTTCATTAGGAGAATATCGGTCAAGCCAATGAATCAGTGTCCTTTTTTATTAGTGGGTTCCTGCTGACTGGGCTATTCAGTATAGTCTTTCGTCCTTGAAAACCGTGACACTCAGATCGCATGTGTTGACGTTAACCAACTGGGCATCCAAACACCTAAGGGAATAGGAAAGCCTTTTATCTTAGTGTTGTTCATTAGAATTTCTTGCCTCAGGCCTTAGGACTAAACAACCAATGCTCCAGATATTGGAAAATCAAATGAACTTCTGAAAGTCACTTAATAGCGCAGCTGCTTCACATTTAGCACAGACTAACCACACCGTGAATGTGACGCAAGCTTTCCGGACCCTGTATAAGGTCAGAGGTCAACAATCCAGGTTGGCAAAGTGTCGCCTCTTGAGCACTGCGGAAGCTGTCGCAATCCGTCCTCACAATCCTCCACTTTGTTCTCAAAAACAATTTGTGGTTGCGCTTCAACTCCCTTGGCCCACCCCCCGTCCCAATACAAACCCTAGACAACAAAACAATTAACACAACACATTCTTTTGTATTCAGGTTATGCATGTAACACCACAAATCCCTTCCCCATCCATATTTGTATCTGACTAATCCAATCCTTCCTATAGTGAAAATATTTTGTCAAGATATTTATATATAGTGATGCAATGGCATGAGTACGAATCACTGAAAATAAGCTTGTTCGCCAACTTGTTTTCTCAATGTGCTCAGTGGTAATTTTCAAGAAACTACTGAAAGTTGAAAATGCATGAATATGTGTAACTACGAAAGCCTTGAATGTCAGCCGCTTTGATATTAATCACGAAGCTCTCTAAATGAACAAGTTATGCAGTGGATAATTACTTTAGTGGTTTTGATCGCAAAAAATGATATTCATCATTGTACGAACAATCATTTCTTCCAAGTAACGTAAAAAAAAACTAATCCGATTTGAGCAACACTTTTGGCCAACGTTTTAAACTGTTGTTAAAGTTTGCCTGACCGAAACGCGAGCACACTGTATCACTCTAATTTGCACTTTGGGCTTTAAAACCTTCTTGGTGTTATCCACTGACCGATTGAAAAAGGGCAGTAAACACCAAGAAATTCTGCCATCTCAGTTTCCGACAATATTAAAATGTCGGATAGAAAAACGCTCTTGAATAAAATATTTACTGTAATTTTGTCTCATTTTAAATTCTACCAAAATGCCTATTTTTAACAGCTATCCTTGCCAGGCAACACTACATGGAACAACTATTTTTTTTTCGATTTATTCCTTAAATTGTCCGCACACGGAAGTTTAAACCAAAAAGTTTTTCAGTCGAAAGATAAACAATTCTTTTAAAAAGAGTTCATTTTTGACGGCTACCATAATCACGTTGGGATTTGTTTGCTGACTTATGAAAAACTACCAGTCTGATAGGCAACTCACGGGACGTTCGCTTTAATTGTTGCCCTAGGCTTTTTGCTTATTTTATGCGATTAATCAATCGTCATTTACAGAAATACGCGAACACCTCTTGGTAACTCCTCTTAGTCAATGTGTCAGATCACGGGACGCAACAACGCACTGTGAACGACTATAATTCGGTTTAAACCCCGCCCAGGATGAAGACATTCTACAGTTGGATCGGTCCAACACAATGCTTAAATTTGGTTCTTGCAAACCTTCCCCTACTTTCATATTATGTATTAAGAACCGAAGATTGTCGAGCACATAAACCAGGTTCAGCTTTTTCTAACAGCAGTCCCAATGGTCATAGATTCTTCAAATTCCAAAATTTTGATACTCTATTTCTTCACTGGTAATCTCGGTGGCTTCCGCTATCAAAAGTAATCACCTATTTTAATTATGAAACCTGGAAATCTGAGCTCACCGATGAGTGAAGAACACGAACACGACAATCACTTTCCTGCCTAATTTGCATGACATTTCTGAGTTTCCACTAGCAGAAACTTGACCGTATTTTTCGCAATACGCCAAAGCAATAAGATACAACTCGGACATAAATGTTGGGTGTAAAGCACTGCTGATGATTCCTACCTATGATGAAACAGCTTTACAGTGTTTCCATAGTGTTCTAATGGTGAGTTTAACGATGATATCGTATGGCGAATTATTTCATGAAATCAACATATGTCATGTGCAGTGCAAACCACTGGCTGGCGAATTTGAAATACGAACACATGGGACCCTAAAAATCACCGTCTAAGAGGTGAAAGATAAGCGAACACACTGTGTCACAAATAGCCAGCTTACTCACTAGGTGGAAGATTTCACGCACTAGGTGTGTGTATGTTTGTGTCGGTTTTGCTAACAAAATTATTTGCCTATTACAACTAGGTTCGAATCACTGGCGGAAGACATTAAAAATGATGGATTCCTGAGACATGATCGAAATCGTTAGCCCGAAGTGAAGAAATCAATATAGTTTCTTTGGATTATACATATATTGTATTTAATCGTTATGAGCAACATGCAGATGTTTTTGTTCTTCAAGGATAGGATAAACATTTGATGAACAAAACATGGTACTAGACTCCGTCTTTCACTTCTGGTGTTGGCACTAAAAGTCCTACCCTTCTCGTAGTGCAAATGGTCAAGGACAATTTATCTTAGTCAGTTAACTTGGAAATCTTAGCGCTAAGATCCATCCTAATCACATTCAAATGAATGTTTCTCATCTGTCTATCCTGGTACGAATCGTACATTTTGCAATTACCATTACCAAGTGAATATAAAGCGTCTTCGTTAATGCTGTTCACTCGATCATCAAACCGGCTGAAACTATTTAGGCACTTAGTTGGCATGGGTTTCTAGATTGTTTCATAGCAGGATTCTCATTCGCAATTTGGGCGACAAATTGTGAGGGGAATACTTAACCACAATGTTTAACTTAGTGACCGTTTTCATTTGCCCTGATGATCAAAATCCAAAAACAGTCTGAAGAAGAGAAGCAACTGGGATACTGCCAATGGGCTTAGGTTAACTAGTGCGGTAATTTTCTAAAATGATTGCAGCAGAGCAGTTCGACTTAAGAAAGAAGAACTAAATGAACCGTTTCTCGTGTAACATTCTCATCGAAAAGTTGCAAGTAATCACACAATCATTCAGATAAAGGAGGCTATTTAAGCACTCGGGTCGTTAACGGGCACCTTGGCAAAGCGGGCATACTTCAAAGAATAGAAATTCAACATCAAAGAGGAACCTTGTTTACAAACCCTAGATTGTGTTGCATTTTAAAACAATGCATGATCATAATGAAATCTAACAGTTAAATTGTTGAAAAAGTTATCCTTATTGGGACAAAATGAATCATTTTATACTCCATGACAGCCAGAAAAAAAGAGAAATCCAGTGGGATCAATACGCTTGACTTTATAGGGCATGCACATGTGGTTTGCAATCTGAAAACTGCGCATTATCCTATTTAGTTTACGCTTGCTTTTGTAATATTTGACATTTTAAATTAAATAGATGATAAAATCGGGTTACATTCTTGGCCATAACGAGTCTCGCTTTCCTTTGGCCCGGCGGTGACCAAGTGGTTAGGATCGCGCCGTTTGGACGGGAAGGTCGTGGGTTCGAACGCTTTCGCCACCGGCCAACTTCCCCGCTTGGCAGCCCTTTGTTGGCCTTCTTCCTGAAAAACGATGCACAGTGGTATTTTATTATTAAAAGGGAAATAAAAGATTAGAAACTCGCGTTTCCCAAAATGATCGAGAAATAACAGATCTCGCATCTTGATTGTGAGCATTTATACCTTAAATATGTCACACTGATATTTGATATAGGTACTGTGCGCTCGCATTCGCAGGTATAAAACCAATGAGACTTTCTTCGTTTGGAAATATATCTGTAATGTGAGCTTTTTCCTAATTACAAGCGTTAAACCAAAGTACGATCACCTGTAACCCCGAAATTATGTATTGTTTAGTTCTGGTATTTTTTTAACTGGGACCGCCACGCCAGATTCCTGTTCCCAACTAGCAGCAGTTTATAACTTTTCATCTTAGTTTTCATTTGGTTTCCACTATACCAAAAAACTCTTTGGTTTTTGGAACAGAGTAAGACATTTGTTCAAACCTGATTGTCACAAATGGCCTATTTGCGTCTAAAATAGAAATCAGATATCAAAGAATCAATAAAAACCAGTCTGCGTTGCGTAATTCAAACTTTGACATCGTTGGACAAGAGCGGAGTTGCGGTCTGATTGTAGCAGTACTGCAAATCTAATCAATCGCCATGCTCCGACTGTAGTTGCTGTGGAATTCCGAGATTTCAGTGAAAATAGCGCCATTCATGGCTGGTGACCTGACTGATCTTTTCAGCTTGTACTTTTTAATCACTAACGGTGATCCTATGACGGCGAGGCCCGATAATAAACCCGCGATCAGGTTGTTTTTACGAGATCGCCTGGTTAAACTTGGCCGCCAATCCGAAAAGAAACGCAGTCATCTTAACGAATCAGCCGTCGTAAAATTTCACAAATATCAAAACAATTCAGCGCATTTTGCAATTCCAGAATTTTCTTAACCGAAGTGATATTTGTTTTTCCACTGCAAATTACTGGTCAAAGGTTTTTAATATTTTGTTCAAGACCAACTAACAGTGGTATGTTGATGTTTGAGTAGGTTCATTTAACTGTTTCCATTTTCACCTTTAAATTCTGCATTACTGTAACGTTGTGAGCCTATCACATCGTTTTTAACCTATAATCGTTGCCAATTTGGAGTAACTACGTCTAGACTCTTTTGACTACGAACAAACGACTAAAACGTCTGGTTCGCATAATGCTTTTGGTTTCGCATTGTATGTAGTAACTGGAGTTTTCGACTTTTCTCACTGAAGACTTGGAAACTTCCGGATGTGCACGGGATGAGAAGATGCTAAGCCGCTAGTCGCCCTCACACCGATGCAATATTTTGTCAAAAACTTGTCCCTGAAGTAGGCAAGATTTTCAAGGATAATGGCTTTCCAATAGAATTGAAAGATAACTCAATCTTTTACAGACGCTAGAAAGAACCGATAGCAAAACCGTAGTAAGCAAGTAATTCGGAATTATATGTCCCATTATCCCCGGGTATGGTAGTCAGCAGTATGCTAATAGCAGTGACCTTTGTTTAAAACGCAAATTTAACTGAAAAAGTAGATGTTTCAACCAAAAGTTTTGGAAACTATCATAGTACAAGTTCTTTTGACCCTTAGTGACGTTTGAATATCATCTGACAGATTTTGACCAAGTTTTGTTGGCCGATGGCTGGTACAAACAGGCTTTGTTTGGTTTGAAATAAACACGCATTTTCCTGCTGAAATTAATGTCTGTACTATACAATCAAGTCGCATTATTTGATCGCAAAGCTGACATGCAATGTGCCCAAACGTAGCACGCACTGTCCAGAAAACGATGGTTCACTCTGATCCAGAGCTGGTAAACAAAGTCTGAGGAAACTAAATGATGATAAAAGGTGAATACGGGGCAAAGCGCGCAGTATACCTAAGTGTTTCGAAAATCCGGATCTTGAGTTATTAAAACAAAATTCGCACACTCCATTGTATTTTCTGATAACATTCATCTCTATAATGAAGGTCGATAGAGAATGTCTGACAATAATTTGTTATGTGGTTCTATTATTTTCCAAAGTCTTCTCGTAATCTCCCTTGAGGAGTCATATTGCAAAATTTTCTCCCAACACAAACACTGATTCATTGATTCTGATGACTGAATTTTATTATTCATCAGTTTGAATGCATAGCATACGTAAAACAATTTCGATGATGGTCGCTCGACTCCAGTTCGTAACTTTGCCATCTTAATCCAATTGTTTGTAGTGAATGACCAAATCACTTGGTATTTATTAATTTCGTCCTCTGACTTCCCTGATCATCGCGTCTTGATTACGTGCCGGACAACCTTCATTTCTGCGAACGTCACGTGAGACCAAATGAACCGGTGAACATGAGCTGTCGAACGGGACAGTAGAGGTTTATATATTCAACTACACAAATTCTGACCAGTACCACAGAAATGTGTAGTTTGTGCATTTTATTTGGAAGCTCCCAGAAATGGCGTCGCCAAATATCTGTGACCAATTTTACTCGGGAGGAATCTTTTACAGACATTTTTTACATTGCGTTCAAATCTTAAGGATGATAGCCTCCCCTAGTTAGAGTCAAATATGGATTCGTTTCTCGTCTGTCATTTGTAACTTGAATAACGAATCGTTCATTGTCACACTAGTAAAATCTATCTCAGACCAATCGCCTGACAATTTGTTTATTTTCCGAATGATCCAACGATAATGTATCGAAAAGCAATTTCACCCTCATTTTGGCGAAATCACACACATTATTAAGCTGGTCAGTACGCGTTTATTACTGGTGTATGTTTGCAATGCCAGAAGTAAAATAAGCAAAAATGATTGATGAGTTTAAGGGTAAGAGAGTAATCTCATAAGGTGTCGATCTGTCGACCTCTTTTTTGGGGAAATAGTCTGTTTCATCGCTCTACTTAGCGTTTAGTTTCGAAGTTCGAGCAGTAAACTGGAAGAAAGACCAAACTGGACAGAAAACCGTTTTCTAATCGGGCCATAAAATGCTCACAGACGAGCAAACCCAAAAACCAAGTGATACTTGCATTTTAGTATAGCTGCGTTATGATTTTGTGAATGGCAAATTTAGTCGTTGAGTTCTCGGCATCACAAGATTTTCAATTAAAAAGTGTCTAACAAACTAACATAGGACAATAAAGCAAGCGCAACGAAAGCTTAGTTCACCATTCGCGTAATAATTGAACAGTTTTACTGAAAACTCAAATTTTTGGAACCAACTTGAATGCTCTTACCACAACCTATCAAACTTAGATGTTTTTTCGCAAGAACCAATAACTAGCACAAACGTAAGGATTTTTGATCTCAACCAGAAAAGTGGAAACGACGCGTGAGTTTCCTTTGTAGCCATTACCTGTGCACACGTCACAAAAGTAACTAGCTTGATTTAGAGCTCGCGCAAAGGAATGTGCACCTATTGAATGAAATCACAGAGGCACGATCGTCGATGTCCACTTGAGCGAAACAGGTTAACTGAGGCGTGACTCCTCAGGATCGAAGGATGTCGAATAGCTATTCAATGAATCCTATTCGTCGATCCGTATCAATGTACGTGCAAGACCAAATTTGCAGAAAATGTATACCCTCCTCGAAAAGAAAACAAAGTTGTTCCCGTGTCGTGATTTAACGTTGATATTTCAAATTAACCTACCCTCTTCTAAAAAATGTTTCCTGTGAGATCCTTGTTAGTACAACATTTCGTTGTTTCTGCCCTATCACCAATGCTGTCTTATGTATAATTTCAATGAAGAAATCTTCATTTCATAGGATTATTATATCAACTGCTTCTGTAGCACGTTCAGATTCGTACCATCTTTTGGGTTGATGGAAGACAGTAGAATAGACCGAGACTACCCTAGTGATCAGTTATTTTGATACGGCCCCCGGGTGCTATTTAGAAGCTGCTAACAATTCCGATCCAGCTATTTTTTAACAAAGATCATCACAAGCGTATATTAGTGAATATCTGTTTGCCACCTCAAAATTCATAAAGGATTATGGTACCAAGAACAATACAAATTTGTTTGACAATACCCTCAAGCGCCGGAGACGACAATAAAGTAAATTTGATTTATATTCCGTCCATAAAGAGATGGGGAACACTGGCGTTATTATTATACTTCAGGACTTGAATAATTATGTTTTGGAGCGCCCAGCCGTCTCTTAGGCTGGCGCCAACGATTTCTGTGCATTGTACAACTTAAAACTTGAACGAATATGGACAGATTTGAAGCGATGAAGCACAAGAGGGAAGATCTGTTTTGTGAGATTTAGAAGTGCCCCATGCGATTCAGTATATCACCAAAGAAAAAAATAAGGAATTGCCACTTGCTTAGAGCAAGGTGATCCTATAAAGTGAGCTTTTGACTAAACTGAAAAATCATAGACACACTAAATTAGGCCAAACATAATCAATAATCATGTTATACAGGGCCTTATTAATCAAGTGATTACCGATGATTACCTTTCAAGATAATTTGTTTGTCGATAACCTAAATCTCATTACATCGGGAATGCGAAACAAGAAATCGTGGGCACGATTCCGAAGGATCAACGTTTGTTTCTTTTGAAAATATTTATTAGCCCAGTAGAGAATAAGGGTATTGTCTGTATTAATTGGATTGAAGAACACAGCCAGAAGAAGAAATCGAAGAATAAAGATTGAAGTACCCGATGCAAATCTTGGATGGGCTCGATTCGGTATAAGGACGAAGAGCCTGTTCCATCTGCGGCACAGAAACGTAGGGTGCCCTTTAAGTAACTGTTGTCTTAGCCACTTTCCCTGAGCACGTGATAGCAGATTTCAACCTCATCGTTGTCAACCTACCAACCTTAACATCTTCCTACATGAAATCTAGATGAGGGTGCATTTTTTCGGCCCGTCAGTTGCTTTTCTTAGTGTGATTTTAGTGTTGAATTTGCTCAAGCTCCATGAAATTGCTTCCAGATGGCTCTGATTTGGAATTTTAACCAGTGATTGCAAAATTTGCTTTGAGAAAGACTGCCTACGGTAGTCAAGACGTTGGTGTATTACATCTACCAACAATACTGTGTTATTAATAGTTTATCATTCACAATAAAAGCCAATACATGGCACATTGTTTTTTTCGATATACTCCTAACTTCATTTGGTCCTGATATAACTAGTGGCATTCAAACCTTGTCCTCACCGAGTAGGATTTAACAAACAAACGCCCTCATTAATCCGTCATTTCAACCAGTAATTTGAATGTCCGGTAAGTTTGGCTGTTTCTACTGTTCTTTTTTATATAATGGTTTGATATCGAAGTAACTTGTATTTACAATCAAAAAATACAGCGTTATTCATTCTCCGTGGCGTCGTTGATTACAGAGGTGTCATTACATAACGCCGGGAACGATGCATTTTAACGTGGCTGATCACATTTTTTACAGATCGACCAGAGAAAGACCGTAGAATGTTTTTCGGTGCAGTTCTCATAGCGGTTCCGTCTCTTTAAGTAGGAGACTAACCAGAGGATGTGGATCGCATATCTGATATACAAAGCTGTAGTACGTATCGATTCGTTGTTTTTTCAGCAAAATCGATAGTCTCGTGTAATGAAACAATGGTCAATAATAACTTATGGTTGTTCCTGTTTTCTATAGATTGTCGTATTGCAAAGCAATCTATGATAATGTACTGTCAGATTCATTATCTCCAGCGTTCGACGTTTCACTCGTTTTATAGTCCAAACAGCTGGCGATCAGGTATTCATTGTAGAATATCTGTGGGTACTTGGCTCTCAACAAATAAATAAGACCCTCTAAGAGGAAGGTATTTGACTAGATCCCTCATCGTTTTGAATTTGAGTCCCCGGTAGTCCGTATGGTCAAACCCTGTCCGAGTTTGATATAAACAAGCCATGGAGACCAGTTTCAAATCAATGAGCTTACCAATATATACCAGCAACGATTGAGCAACGCATTCCAGAAGGCAGACTTTGTGTCCTTCCGGCACGAAGCATTTGCGGTTAATTCTCAAAGGAAGAATTGACAATTATTCTCTTATATAAACCACTTGATATTTGCGATCTAAACTTTGACCGTCACACGCCCTGCGGATTATCGGTTTTTCCTCACACCTACCATGGTAACAAATACTCTGGTCGACCGTCACTGTTTCGCTGCTAACTATGACCCGTGTTTGGAATTTTATCACTCAGATGTTCCTTTGAAAACGTCTTGTATGCAGTTACTGGAACTCCAATATTCACCATATGAAGATGCATCGAAGTTAACTCTTATACTTTAAGCAAACTGATGGTTTTGGCTTTTCCTGGTTCCACTATGACAGCTAACAGAATAAAAGAAGACATTACAATAACATTACAGACTGGATATTATCTTGGGAAACTTCACATGTGTTTGATAATGAGCTTTCGCTCGACAAATTGACTCCAAGCTTGCATGTTTTTCAGTAGATCATCGTTCTACAAGAAATATGTCCATTGCTTTTCTGCATAAGTCTATAAATTTACTACCCTTATCACCCGTTCGGTTATTTAAGTCTCTATTTTCCTGTTTTACACATGCGGACAATGAAACGCGTAACGTAACTATTTCGTACCAGTATAACATTTGATCGCAACTAGCAGAAAACGTTTTCTTGGAAAATGGTGTGACTACCGACCGCTCCCAGAAAAAACGGCATTAAATGTTATTGTAAAACCAGTTTTTCGGCACATTGCACATGTTGCAGAGAATATTTCATCTTGCAAATTTCACTTCGTCCGTTCAACAGGTTGCATGTTTGCGACCAAAGATGATTACCATTCAATTGAACTATCAGACTGCTAAACATTTTGTTCCGTTACGAATCCAACACATCACGGATGTTAATTGCCTAACGTCAGCAAAACAGAACCAAATCGGTCAATCTGTGTGCTCCCCGGTGTCATTCAATTTCAATCCAGTTTCAGCTCATCAAAGACCAGTAAACTGTTTGGGATCTTAAAAGCATGTTTGTTCCAACTAGGGGAAACGTAAACGTTCATGTGCCGAAAAAACGTGCCGCTAAAACACACGGAATGATGTGTTTGTCCTCATCAAGTGACAGAGCCGATACGCTCCCATTCGTTTTGCTTTGTGTCCTGCTTTTATCACGCATGCAGGTTTTGATTCAGTGAACTGGCTTCCGTGTCATTCCATGGCAAGCTTTTAATAGGCACAGTGCTTGTCAGTTTGTGGGGTATATGCTCCGACGTTATAGGCACTCAGCAATATGAAAATAATTTTTCAACTTCATTCATCATCAACCGGAAAACTATACACACGTTCTAAGTATACTTTAAGGATTTTATCCATTACATAAAACATAAAAAAGGTTAAAACGATAGAAAATGCAGCTGTACCTCAATGACCTACATCGCATTGTTGTCCATAACTGAAAATGCACACCTACCTTCGATCAGCGGTTTTAATTACTCCTGGGGGTCAACAATGTTACTTAATCAACTGTTCAATTGCTACATTTTCTTACTAGGTTATCATCTTGCTGCCAGACTATGCTGACCTTTGATGTCGGATATCTAAGATATGAAATTAATGTGGAGATTGCATGCAAGATTAATTAGCAGTACTTCTACTGACACATAAACCAATGGTATCTGGATCGCGTATTTGTGTTGCTTTGCTTCACGTCATTCACAAGTGAATGGTATGAACGACAAAGATGTACAAACGGATCACCGACTCAAAGCAGTAAGATGCGAGAAGCAAGCAAACTGACGCAATAAAAGCGCATTCCATTCAAAGACAGATGCAGGTTGCCTCAATGATACACTTGTCACTGAACCGAACCAGTCTTGTTGTTTCCTACTTCCGGATGTCTTTTGACATGAACACGTCGCAGCTATGTAAAACATATATCAACTCGTGAAGTGTGTATCTACGCTAAATCATTTAAATGGCACCAAACCATGATTAGAATTTTCGTTTTTTCAACTAAATACAAAAAACCAACGATTTTACTTTTTCTTTATTTGCAAATAAATGTCTGTACCGTAAACATTTTTTGTGATCATATGGCCACATTTTAGGTTTAGTCACTCGTAAATCCATACAGGCATTCCCGAAATTGACGCTAAAGGCATTAGATAGACACTTTCTGCTCCGGCATGCAGTATCCGTGTTATCCCGTGTATGAATGACTAGAAGAACTGAAAATAGATCCTAAGCACTGGTGCTTCTCAGCAAACAGCTTGGCTAGAAATGCAGTCATTTTGCAAACTATCTAAGGAGACCACAGTGGGATTTTTCACAACAATCCACTGAATGTGGTGTTAAAAACGCAATGCTGAAAACATTGGGAATCCATGGACCCAGTGCTGTCCTTCAGTACACTTTACTCATTTTGATCTGGCATCCAGCCGACTAAGTATGAAATAATTTTTTAACTCACATTCTATAACCTTTTGTAATTTCGACACTAGTATTTAATGAATAAATTGCTCACGGAATTATCATGCCCGAGTATCAGACCTCTTTTGGATACAATCAACATTCAGGGTGTGGTGAGGTTTTCTGTAAACCACACTGTGACCATGGATGCTTTCACCGAACGTATTGAACGTTGATATAAACCCCCTTTACTTAAGACAGTACGTTCAATAAATTCTCGTAGAGTACAACGAAAATTCTTTCAGAGAAACAGTCATATTTGCTAAGGACTTCAGGAATATATCCTTCTCAAGGACAACAGTTTTTCCCCTATGCTTAATGCCTCTTTCATTTCATTCCGGTCAAATTGAACAAATTGGATGCATATGATGGTAATGCTGGAAAAGTTTGCGGAAAGTTCCCGTTACCTGAATATACTTTTCTAACATACCGCGAATTACCACATACCAACTTACCAATGATAAGACTGTTAAATTGACGCATCCAATAGTTTCCTACTGCTGCTTGGCATAAACGCGTCAATGCCTTAACTACTAATTAAACCATACTGCAAATCCACTGGCACTTGGATTACCCAGGTAACATACCTCTCCATCGTGACAGATGTTCTTGAAGTATTGACATTATTCCGAGTCGGAATTTTAGAAAAGAATTTTGGTCGTGAAGCACTAAAAGGCATGTTAACATTCCATTGTTTAATTATAGATATCCACCTGGAACAGCTTGTTGGTTTCGAACTATTTAAGTGAATTCTATGTTTAGTATAAAACTTCAAATGTGGTGAAACACAAAAGAAAGACTCAACAAGTTTTTTAATCAGTTCATTACCTAATTAACTTAAAACTGTTTCCAGCTAACTCTGAAGTAAACCAGGATCGTTCGTTAACGACACTTGTTCCGAGCAAGATCAATAACGTCTATTAAAACAAGCCAACATACGATTTCCCAATCGGTAAATAATTGATGTTAGCATGGAAATTTAAACGTAATCGCAATCAGAATGTTCAGTAAAACTAACGTTCACCTCAAACAAGCGAGAGGGTAAACATATATGAATATTAGTTAGGATAAAACACAACAGTTCATCGAATTTTCGTGCATCGATTAGGAATTTGCGTTCCATGTTCAAACGAGTTTAATTTGACGACCAATTCCATCCGTGCTTACCTGATCTTATTACAACTTGGTATCAGATATAATAAAATAAACTTACAAATAATTCCATGATTATGGTTGGTAACTTTTTAAACCCAGTCAAGGATAAGAATTATTTGTATTTCGATATCACCATAAGCACAGCAGCGGAGGTAACACTTCGGTAAGTCCGAGATCCGCAACAGGATGATAAGCAATCAACCCTGCCGTTTTCGTTTTGTCTTACGGTGTCAGTTTCACCTAAGCACAAGCTAACGTGTCGACTAATATGGCTTAGAGACAGCCTAACCAGTGAAAAAAGTGCTATTCACATGGGAACTTATCCATGGTAGCAGATTTAGAGTTGTTTTTGGAAAATTCATTACGATACAGAGCGTCGGACTTTGACAAGTTACATGCGAGAATTGTATGCTCTTGGTCAACTCGTTGATCATTCTTTTTTATCTGTTTCAAAATTATTATGACAAAGATGATTCCATCCTATCGGCACTCATAGTCATGTTTAAACAATTCATTTCTGTACTCAAAGTGGAGATGAACTCGTTTAGATCTAGTGCTTCTTTGGATATGAAGTCTAAATTGATAAAAATCTGCATAAGTAAATCCCTCATTACTGTTGTATGAAAAACTGGGAGATGTGATAAATATCAGGGAAGGAAAGCGGATTACCGGTGGTGACATTGGTCGTCTGTTGCACTGTACAAAATACGCTCGTTTGTCATCAATAACCGTTTCATTGGAAACGAAGAGAAAACTTCTGATTATCACGATTCGTATCTTATTGGTTTCCTACGGATAATGTTTTGCAATCTGAACAAACTACTGTTAATTGGCAACACGAAAACCTGGTATTCGTGACCACTTTCAATATTTGTTATCATTTAGCATCCAGGGTATATTGTTTTACCGAAGTAAACCGAAGGTTGTCGGATCGGATACGGATTGGAAAAAATATAACAAGTATGACAGAGAAGAGCCTAAACAGTAGCCGTTTGACGCCTGATATCTAGCACTGCCGACGGTTAACGGTCACGATGATTTGGATAGGAAACCACCAGGCTTCGGTGACTTTGCAACCCCTCAGAAAAGTTCAGATTTCCTTGGTCAGTTTCGGGTTCCGTTCTCAAGACTTGCGTGGTACTAAAATGAAAACGAAGTTATTCATTGGCTGTCAGTCACATCGCGCAATGGGCTTTGGTTTTACTAATTTAAACCTCGGTGCAAATGTGGATGCGCTGATTCAAAGATATTTACGAAGGGTGGGAAAAGATGAAATAAGGACATCTACATTTGCAGTTTGCATTTAAATCTGAGTACCCTTATTCTAACAAGAGTTTGTCAAAAAGCCCAGGCTGCTTCAGCACAATTCTCTGTAATCCGCTGTATAATGGAATCCTAAATAAAATTGTGGAACTTCTATGATATTACTGACACAGGACCAGAGAATCGTTGTTTTTTTTATAATTGCATACTTTACAATCATATACTCAGCACGGGATATCATTGCTCTACCTACCGTTTGAAGACCACGGAAGCACAATGCAGCTGTTTCCTTTTTTGCTAGGATTCATCAGCCTTACTAATCAGTAACGAGTGTGTCCAACATCATGTGGTGAAGTTCAACAAACCGTTCAGAGCCTATCCGGTAGCGTAATGCCTAAGACGTTCAACTCCAAATAGTTCGTGTCGGGTTAGCGTCCCATTTTCAGCTCCGTGAATGCTGATGATTTCTAACAAGAACGAAACAGCTGGACAGTGTATCCAAGGTTGACTGTTGGTATCACACGGTGAATAACTCCACGAAATTACATATTCACGTACTACTAAGGCATACATTGTGGTCGCAAATGGGGAAACAGTGCAGTCAGGGTCTTCTTATCAGCATGCGCAAATTACCCACAGTATTCCGCTGTTGACGAAAACGGCTGGAGGATTTCGCGGAAACTTCAGAAAGACTCAATCGTATCCACAAGCAGTGACCGGCTGACAATACAAAAATGACCGAGTATTCTCACTGCCGTTCATTCATTGAAGTAGTGTCACGTGAAAACTGCGACCAAACCACTTTTACTTAACACACATGAGTACTAAGAGAAATAAGGTATTCAGTCTTATTTCACACAGTAAATTGAACATACGAAAAATGCCAGTTAAAAACAATATCAGAATGCGCCTCGGTCGTTTTCTACAGACTCAAAGTCCGAAAAGCCATGCAGTCAATCTAAAAATTTGCCGGTGTTTCACAACAGTAAATACTTATCAGTTTATAGTTTACAAATAGGCTCAAGCAAATCACATACACTAAAACAATTCTTTCCACAAATGGAAACAGCTGGGTCATTACACGAATAATTCGACTGTCAAAGCCCCGAAGTATACAAATTGGACAATCTCGTGCGAACGGTTTATTTACCAAACCAAGTTTTTACTCACGGCTCGTTATCTCTCTATTTTTACACTTTTTCTTTCGTCCACCTATTCGTCTGCATGTTCTTATTTCACGATTAATCCAATTCACGTCAGGTTTGGGCAAGACCAGACATGCTTTCTGCTTCACCGAGATACCAAATACGTAGTTTCCAAACTGCACTCACATGTACATTTAACTTTTCCTGATCTGGATCGTTGAATCATTGTTGTAAAAAAAACAGTCTCTTCAAGCAGAGGCAAACTTGCCCTCCGATCGCCTTTCCTTCGAAGATTCTGACATGGCTAATTACGCTAACCAAAACGAAAATTTGTCCACACTTCCCGTAGATGCAATAATTTGACAGATTTTGCAACTCGAATTCATCTAATCAAAAAAATTGTCATATAATTTAGCCAAATTGTTTACTCAGCTAGGAAGCATTTATTGTTTATTCTCGATCAGATTTCTGGGCAGATCTGTTAGCATTTCTTGTATTAGGCAAAATGACAAAGGATTTGTAAGTCCCTAGTGATGAGAAGTTGCTTTGTTGCGAACGAACCTAGCAATTTCTATAAATCTTTCAATTGAAACAGATTTGTCTATTAACCGAGTTAAATGTTCCGAATTAATGCAGGCTAATTGTCCAACGAAATTTTACACGTTTCTCCAATTGGTGTTTTTTGCTTGTCAATTTACGAATTGCACTTGGTGTACATGCTGAATGAATTTTTTTTCGGTCTACATGTTGTCGCTTTTGCCCTAGTTACGTGACGCTAACCGAATGAAATTTTGGGTGTAAAAACGTTTCTGCAATTCGGTAAAGCTATGTTAACTGGAATAGTGAGTAAACTACGCAGGACATTTGGTTTCTTACTTTTTGTGCACAAATTACAATAACTACTTGGTCGGGGTAACGTAAGTGGTAAGCAGACGATTGACAGCCGGATACGTATACACAGTTGAAGATTTCGGACGAGTAAAATGAAAACAGTTTTTCTACTTTTAAAATCAAAATAGCATTTGGAAATTACTTTAAGGATTCCTACTTTTATCCCAGAATACCCAGGATTTCTACCAACTGGAATGTTCATCCCTTTGAAAAATGATCTAAGAGTATAATGGAACGATTAAATCCAGGGTGGTTTGTGTTTACCAACGGAACTGTGATCGCGAAACGCAAGCTGTCCTCCAACGTTAAACAGTATCGTTCCGTCTAAACGTCATTATCCAACGGATAAAAGATGACGATGAATGTAGACAGCTGCAACTACGATCCAGGATGGTAGGCCCGAATATCAGACATGAAGCACGTTTTCCCCTGGTAATTGCTTGTTAGTGAAAGAATAGAGCAATTAGTCTGCTTTGCAAATGTTATGATTAACCAAACTTATTCCAGTCCGTCGACATCCGACCATTTAAACACCCGAACAAATAACCAGTCTTTTAGATAGATGAAATTTGAGATGAATTGTTGTGAACTGGTCTGCGTAGGGTTGCGCACGCAACGTTTCGATTCTCAAATGTTAAACCTCTAAACAGTCCTCGGTTGGAACACGGTTTATGTGCCCCACATGTGGTGATTCCCAAAGTGCAAGATAAAATCAACTGAACTTCTTGCTACCTACAAAAATGAAAATGCAAGTGTCTGCTTCCATTATTTGTTTCGGTTGATCTCAATGCCCAGTTTGAGTGTTATTTAGCTGAGAATGGATGAACAGAAGGACATTTCAGCAACTAATCTACACCGGACATCGTATTATTTTTCCTCATACCCGGAAAGTTGAGCTAAACATTTTACCGGACACAGGCGCCCGATTTACGTTACAAAGATCAAGTTTTCTTTAGATTATAATACCCGACATCTTACATCCGTGACAAGGTACAATCAGTTGCAATTCGTTTGGATCCAGTGTCGTTCAGTAGACGGGAAACAAATGAAGGAAAAGTTAAAAATTACTCGATCGATAACAAACTCCCGAGTGATTTGTCACACAATGTCAACATCCAACTTGCAGTTGAAAATTTTAGAATCACTCTGAAGCAATGAATATCCATCGCACTCGAAACGGGACGCGAATCCGGGGACAAATGACTGCAAGTCGAGGGCCTCAGCCATTCAAAACATTTAGACTTATTTATCATTCTGTTATGCAATTAAGCAATGCACTTTTTCCTATTACTAGCACTACGTCTCTAGAAGTGTTTTTTTTTGATTAGCTCCGAATTGGTCAAATTGTTTCATTCACGAAGCCACATCCGAGCACTGGACAACCCCATAAATTTCGATGTACTTAGATTTGCCTTCAGAGTGTCTCCAAATTGATGTATTGTATTAAAGCATCCTGTGTGTATATTTTCTTTTGCCTAATACATTCATAAACATCTCTCGTTTATTTCCATAGAACTATATGGGTCCAGATTTAATCCTTAAAAGAACACGACAAATTTGTTTTGTGTGACTTAAAGTATATTCTTCTTGTGTTTCAGACTCGTGAACCTAGCCAACTCGTTTATTAGTCCACTGTATATAGAAAAGAATTTTATCCTAAATTGAAGTCGCTGGTATTGTTCGTGCGTTGCATTGAACACACTGGACATTTACTCTCGGGTTTCAATACCTTGGAGGGAACTTGTTGCTTTGTGAGTTACTTCGTAACAATGTCCGACACAAGACTGTCTTCATCCAAAATATTTCAATAGATTCCCCCAGTCTTGATTTCGCCTGTCACATTTTCAGATTCATGAAATGTGGCGTAGTCAAGGTGTTCTTAAAGGGTACTACCATTGGTGTCATCAATCAGGTGTTGTTCAATCCAAAATGAGAACTGAGCAAAACCCGTACTTAAGTCTCAATAACCATGGGGTTCGCACTGATCCCCTGTGAGGATGTTTTTTCTGAATTAATCAGGCGCACTGCAGAAACATGTAGGGCAACTGAATGCTGAGTACTTTATAAGACGGTACAACTCAAAATAGAACTAAAGGGAGCACAAAACCTAAAAAATGTCCCGTTGTATAGAAATCCGTATTAGAACAAAAATCAATGTAAGGCACTTCTATCGATTTATGGACAAAGAAGGACGACCAGACCATAAAAAACAAGAATTCAAGTTAACGACATTCGACAGTTTGTAATTGCATTCAATTTTTTTTCGGATCAAAATCCGTGCTTGATCAGGCAGAATAGGATGCTCCTCATTGATTGCCATGATCGCTGTGTCATCGTCAACTCAAACAACATCGACCGTGGAAGGCATATTTAGAAAAAAGTGAAATGTAAGCCATAGATTTTGGTCGAACATGTGGATATGTGGATGTGGAATTCAGAATTTACGTCCACTATACAAATCCCGAATGTCAAGACGATTAGGTTGACTATGAGATTTATTTTGTTTAATCAGTAGGCCTAAACATCTCTTCAATTTTGCCTTGTCTTTCATGTTTTCAAGACCAAAATGATTGGTGCACGAATCTTCCGTGCATCTGAATTAATCTGTTTTTTTATCTGTCGAGGACGAAAGGAATTATCTCACGTTTTGGGATTTTGGCTGACATTGTCATTTCCGTTTGGCTCGGAAAAAGTCCAATCCCATTTTCCATTTACCAGTTTTGTTCACCAAAACCTAGAGGTTCTCGGAATACGTGGCAATGACACCTTTGTTTTGGCCCAACTGAAACAGTGGAGCAAAATTAGTCCCATTGATCAAATTAAAACCGAACGCCAGAAGTCGGAAATTAAGTGAAGCATCGTTGACAGTTGAATACGTTACAATATTGTGCATAAAGCCCCAACACGATGTGACGTCTAACGGTGTCGCTAATCAGATTGGACATTCGTTTCTTGCCCATTCATTCATATTCATTGCTATGCATGATTTGTTTATTACCAGGTCTTTCTTGTCTATTAAATGTGGGTAACGTGTGATCGTTAACCGCAGTTCTATCAATAAATTAAAATCGAGACTAGCTTTGGGAATTGAGATCTATTTACCATTAATACATCGGGTGATGGTCACCAAAACACCTCATGATGGCAAGAAAATTTACAGGAAGGCATTTTTATGCAACCCTGCAACTCATTTTTCTCGAATGCTGTTGTTCCTTTTTTAGAGCAGAATTTATGGAACAACTTAGTATGAAGAAACACAACGATCCAGTTCTTTTGAATCCCTCTATTTATATAGTCTTCTTGAATGACAATATTAGAAATTAATTGTTTTACAGGAAAAGAATGCAGTGTAGGATGGAAGGAGTCAAGTCGTATCATGGTCCTTGGTACGCGAATTGCGCTTCATGTCCAAACACGACGACTCCGACCGCGTGTCTCTTCTGAGTAAAATTTCCCTGCATTGACATTTAGAACGTTAACACAATCCAAAATATCAAATGAATATGACATGAAGGTGTATTTCTAAAAAATCTTCAAAACCATTCTAAGTTCACCAGAAGGCTTCATTGATGGTGACAATAGGGACATTATGAAGATGTAAAACTTTGCTTATTTCTGCCTTGTGCAATACATCGGTGGTCTTGAGGGCCTCACGATTGAAGATGGAATATGGAGTCTCGCAAAGGGGAATATTTTTAGCCATAAATGTATACTAACAAGTAATAGCTGAACTATAAACATTTTCTAACCTCGGGACTAAATGAGGTAAGCGGTATATTGAACAATCGATGCGCCATGCATTAGTTATTAATGTGAATGATATAATGTTATTAACAGCGTCGTTGACAGATGGTCACTACGCTAGTTGACCCCGGCACCACGGCGACGCATGAAGTGAAAGGCAATTAATCTCTCACCCGACCCACAGTTCAAAGTACACACATTCACAAACATCAGTTGGCATGTGAACGTTCCCCGAGTCATTGAGAAAGGCCACCCACGGTAGTCGAAACTTTGACGCATTACATCTACCAACAACGCTGTCTTATTAACATCACATCCTTCACAATATATACATTTGCATTTATACACTTGAAGACATCACTGGACTGAATGATTGTCTGAAATCTCTGCGATTCCAAAAACTAAGTCAGTCACTAACGGTCGACAGTGACTGAATTCTGTTTGCAGACCGCGTTACCTCACAGGAACTAAAAACAAAAATGCTACAAACGTTTCGTCCTAATCATCGGAGAAATCAACTTTACGAATGTTCTTGCACCCGGTTACGTAGGGGAGACAAACATGGACAGGCAACGGGAAGGCATGTCGCACTAAAGACTTTTTGCCATTAAAACCAAACCAAATATGCTGGGATTCTCGGGTACTGAGGATACCGTTGTCTAAAGTTTATATAGACTAAATTGGAGCAAGTAAAGAACAAACGTTTCTTATCACGGCAGATGTCAACTGTAGGTGGTCGGGTGTCTTTGCCACAGAACGGACGACATCGGGGGCAACATTAAGGAAATTGCTGCACCTTTTGAACGGATTTAGATATGCCGGAACTTTAGCAAGTTGCAATAGAAGATAGATCACATCAGTCGTATTCACTAGATTCCGCAGACGGGTGATACTCAATAGTGCGTCATCGTCATTTTTAACCTAAATTTCGAAGGTCTAGCCGACCGATTCGTGAACAAACTTGCGGAGGAAATTGGGGTGGTTCTCGAAATATTTTTAACTGAACTTTTAGTTGAGTAAAATTCCAACAATCTAAAAGACTTATCAGAAACGGAAACACATGCAGAAAGAGATGTTCACTTCTTCTGACGTATGCCTTTTGGAAAACAAAGAAGTCAAGTGTTCCAGTCACCAACAAGAAAGCGGATTGTTCGTGGTCTCGGTACTACACAACAGTGTTCCCGATTTTAACCCTGGGTTCTGGCTATAAAGTGCAGAAGCGATCAAGAAAAGTGGAATGTTGGACATATTCATCAGAGGTGTGGTAAACTCATATACGACGTACTGAGTGAATTCCCTGTTTGCATGCAATACGGAAGTAGGTGGGACAAGCACATTGCAAGAAAATGACAGATCCATCCTCAGACTTTAATGGGAATTCTTGTTGATGTTGGAACAAGGAAATTCAACATCAGCAGCAGAACGAGTGCCCCATTCACTCGAGCAAAAAGGGGACAGCAGAGTTAAATTGACAATGTCCTTTCACGTTAACACTCGTCCAATCTTAAACCAGGTATCACTGATAAAAGAGGAAGGTGTCAGGGAGTCGAAATTCTCTCTGAAAATAATTTGTCATCAAAGTGACAGCCATTATTTGGTCAGCCGTCGGACAAGCGCTTTTTGACATTAATCAACGACGAATTTGAGTATTTCACAAAACAGGGCAGATATGAAGACTGTGTCCATGAGTCAATCGTTTCACTCACACTACCATATTTACCAGTGCCGGATAACACTCCGTCTACTCATCAAACCAGCCTGCCAACCAACCAACCGTCGTCACGTTCTGATCCACTTCAACCAGCCATGGTTATCCACTGTGCTTGACTTGATATTTGAAGAAAAGTAAGAATTTGTTCATCGGATCATCGGCAAAGTCGAACATTGCCACTGACTAAAAGAAATACAATGAATAAATTAATCCATTTTTTCCACCTGTCTGCATATAACTAGCAATCCAGGAGTAGAGTAATGCCTCAGATACCTTTTGAAAATCTGTTTGACAAACCACTATAACATATGCCATAATCAGTAGAATATTTGTGACCCCGTTCATTTCCATTGTGACTAACAGTAGTTCGGATGGTTATTTATTCAATATTATTTATTAGATTTGGTATTCCGAGTGCTTTCGTTGAGTAGTATTATTGATTTGCTTATCAATGCGAACTAGATAAAACATTACGCTCTTAGTATGCAAAATGATATTCTGAAGTAAGCACGTTTGTCGTCAAGAACAGTGAGCTGCAAATTGAGCAACTGGTGGAAAAATCTCAAAACTCCCCCAAGAAACAAAACTTCTGACTATCTTCAAGTTTGGCTGTTCGTGAACAATTACATAAATAACAGGAACTTGCAAGCAATCGCACTCCTGACCATTCCATGCAAAGACGATTCCAGATGCGCTCAGGGCAAAGTGAAATGATTTGTCATGTGATCGTTAACCACCCGCGACTATATCGAGCATATTCAACAAGAGTTCACATGGATTCCAACCCGGTTACGAATATTTCAAGTGTCTGATTTGGTCCTAACGTTTTACGGCTAGTCAAATATAGTTCTTGAAATTAGAATCAAACGCGAATTTTACGATGGGTCCCAAGAAGAAAGGAGCAAGTCCGAAAAGGCGATCCATGCCTGATGTTTCCATTGTTCGGATTTGAAGGTACATAAGGATGACGCCTCGACATACTTGAACAAGGTTTTGTCATATATTGTTAGTCTTTATCCGGCATGTCTACCATCTAGGAGCAGGATAACATTAAAAAGTCAGTAAAACGTTTTTCTACCTGGAAGCTAAAACAACAAGCGGCCCTGACAATGGAACAAATAGCTGGTGTACAGTTGGAATCATTATTAATTAGTGATAATTTTAGTCAGTCATAGGCACTGTTTAACTCAGATAATCGCGCACACACACAAATGGGAACAGTAGGTCAATGTCCGAACACTGGTATGGTATGTGGGACAGATGAAAACGTTGGCTTTGGGCCGAGAACTTCGGTCAGTGCCGTAAGAATCAATCTAAGGAAAATAGAAAAAAGTTATACAGCAAGATAGAACTGTAAAGTGACCCGACGGGCAGTCGCATGCACAAAGCAAAGACCGATTCTACAAAAAAGGAAGCGCAAGAACTAAGTGTCTGGATGGGGAAATTTGCAATAATGACCATTTTTCTGGGCTTGGCAAACGTGAATTATCATGAGACAATACAAGTGTGGATAAAAGAGGATGTTGTTATTAAATAAATGAAACGGGGGATTTCATGAAACTAACCAGGATACCGTAGCGATTACAGTTGTGCACGTGAAGAAGCGCATGTTCGCAGCAGATCCTTCTAGGCTGAGTTAACTATGAATCTCGTGTCATCTGTTAAGATGACATAGGTGAAAATATAATTCAAACTTGACAATTCTAAATTCAATTCGATCGTAATTTTCTGGAGATGATTATACTTCATAACAGACTGATCATAGACAAAAACAATTTTACAATATTGGGTCATCGACTGATAGCATTGGCAAAACAGAATGTTCGAAGAAATAACTTGTAAAGGCAGACTCAATGCTAGGATGGTTGCACACGTTGTTTGGATCACGGATCTTTTAAGGAGTTAGAAAAAAGGAACGCATGTTGATTCCAAGCATCCCCAATTTTGACTCTGAGCAGTAGTTAGCGAAAAAAACTGGTTTCTAGTACACGCTAAAGTGTCCAAAATAGTCGGAAAGGAAAACAGTCTTAGAAGCAGATGTTAGGTAGTCCTTCCATCAACCAAGACTGATAATGTTGACCACCCAATGATGCTGAGCCAACTAGTGTCAACAATTTGTATTCGTAGTGAGCTGTTTAGCCTGCGAAAACAATGCAATTCCGAATCAGGCAAACATATTTGAGAATTGCATGAGAAGCGTCCGGACGATTTATTCCCTGGATTGCCTGAAGTGAAACCATGAAAGACATATCATCGTTTAAATAGTTTTAGTTAAAATGTTTGCTCCAATCTCAGGCCGACCAATGACAACATAACGCGCCTAGCAGCCAAGTTGGAAGCAGTGGTGCTAAACCAATTCACTCTTCAAGATTTTCGTTTAACGCGTTGCTGTTCTTGGAAAACCTCATAGTCTTCATGCAATGGGCATGTTACAAATTTTCCTACAAGGATAATGTTTGCTGTTTAGAACTTTTGTCTACATCTGAAACAGTCCTTAATGGGAAATGGTCCGCTGACATCGATTTCTACCGATCCAATGAGCCCATTTTTCAATCGTAACCTTTTAGCTATTCGGTACGTTCATATGAACATTCGACCTGATGATGACAAAAAAAACAGAGAAGGAGCCATATAAATCATGGCATAATATAACCGTGCAATGTGATTTACTCTCTGCCCTTTCAGAGTCCACATTTGACGATCTGATCTCAGGTCATCCAATCAAGCATGCACTTAGATAGCACCGGAATCCTGTTCCGCTTTCGTCAATAGTGCACATCCACTGTCACACCCAAGGTTTGAACCCAGGATTCTTAGCTGGGAACCGCATTTTGCCACTGTGCTACCAGTTCCCGTCCAGGCCAATCAGAATTGTCGAGTTAGGTTTATTCATCTTTATTGATCAACACAGCCATCAGCGTCCGATAGCTTCGATATGAGATCGGTGAATGTCCCTTTAACTCCTGTCGAAAGCAGTCCTCCAAGTACGATTATCTCCACAGGATGGGCATGTGGTACCAACCCAGTTAGCATTTAATATTCATATATGTTTATACGTGGATATACGCACTACGGTTCCTTCCCTGTAGTAGCAGCACATATTCACCTCAGCTGAAAAGCCCGGATTCAAACCTTTTTTTATCTTTTACTTCCTTTATTAAGGAAACAACAATGTACATCAAATTTCAGGAACGGGGCCGCGGCCAACAAAGGACTACCAAGTGGGGAAGTTGACTGGCAGTGTGAGGATTCGAACCCGAGAACTTCATGTGCAAACGCTACGACCTTATCCGTTTGGCCAACGCCGGCCCTACCTTGCTTCCAGTGGAAGATAGAGCACACTGATGTGGTTTACTTAGAACGTAATTCAAGTATTTCGCATCCTGACGTAAGAGCGACCGGATGGCCTGACGTTTGTGCATGAAAATAGCAGTCATTCGAGTACCTTGGCATCAAACCACACGCTACCTGTAAGTATTCACGAGATTGATATTTAGTAACAGATACTTATAGTTAATCGTGGCTTTATTTCTAGGGTTTACAGTTCTTCGAAATACTCTTTGAGAAAGTTGTATTTTGGTTTAGTTTCTAATTGGTTTCGTGCAATCTTCTGACTCTGGCTTTGTCCTGAACCAAGAGAAATCGTTCTATATTTGAAAATCTAGACCGTGGATCCAGTGATTTGATTTTAAGATCTTAAATCTTTATTCAATAACAACAAGTTTGGACTTTATATCTCTCTTAGTCCGACTTCATGGCATTTTAGTACTGAATGAGGTCAACAGATGCGTGGCTTCACGGCCTGATTGATTCCACATCAGTGTTAGACCTAATTTAAAGATAATAAGGTGTATACAGATTAACGAATGCACAGGACGTACTATACTGCGTTGTGCTGAAAGATTTGTTGCTTTTAGAATACATTTCGAAAAGGATGAATTGAAACGAACTTATTCGTGAAAAAAATTAACGCGGCAGTTTCTTCGTTGTTATTGAAATAACAGTGTACATCGGTTTTCCGGAAGGGAGCCGCGGCCAACATAGAGGTGCCAGGTGGAGAAGTTGATCGGCGGTGAATGGATTCGAACCCGTGACCTTCACGTTCAAACGGCACGACCTAATCTGCTTGGCCACCGCTGGCCATATTGTTGGCTTGTGGAGTCGTGGGTCGTGCTGATGCCAAACTTAGTCTCACGAGAATGTGAAACTTTTTTGGAGTTCGGCCGTTTCCTAATAAATCATATGTACTTAAGCCATATTATGGTTGATGTAGAAGAAATGAAAAATTTCGATGTGTGAAATACCGTAAGTTAGAAAGGACTTCTCGTTTTTATCCGAATGCTAATACTATTTCTTTTAATAATCCAAATGACTTTGTTTTTTGGATTCACTTAGAAGATCAGAGGAATATCTGCTCTGGAAAAATGTTTCCATTTACTCAATTGCACCGAACAACATGTGACCAGACCACTTTGATCCCTTTCGAACGGTGAGTTTGTCATTTGCTATATGCTAACATCTTACTTGTTTCTAATTCATCCACTTCGTAATCGTCGCCTACTGTTTTTTCGAAATTTGTAATCAACAAAAACAATCATTCGGCTTCCCACTTCCTCACTTTATTCTCTCTCCCCTCAATTAGTTACCAACACGTCCGACTCTAAGCTTCAAAGATAAGCTTGGACGAATTCACTTTTGCAAAAGTTGTTTGAAAGAGCAGTGCGTAACACCTCCCTATAATGTTCACATGATGTGGCTTTGTTCACGTTTTCTGTCGTTCTCATGTGTCTGCTACTCGTTTCCGCATTGCGTGAGCTCATTCATTTTCTAGGTCTCAATTCACGGGACACATTAGCAGGTGTACATTCTCTTTTGCTGTGGCTTAGCATTTTGTCAGCTTTGGGAATATGCTTTCTGTGTGATGGAGTGGGGTATAGGGAAATCTAGTGCCGCGCTCGATAACAGCTTACAAAACATCAAAGAGACTGCTCACTGGCAACACATCCAGTACGGTTACCGTGGGATAAATGCATCGTAAATACCGATCAATGCGGCGATTAGGTCGTGTTCTCCTCTCACTAGGTGATGGCTAACTAGTCGCTCTGCCCAAGACCCTGCATGAAACAGAACAATATACATTTGTTAGGAAAGCATCAGCGAAATTTGTTTCCAATATCACAAAGTAATTGTTCGTGAAAAGAGCACAAACTAATAAGATCTTTGAAGACATGTGAACGTTCGTACCGTAATCCGGGCACGATAATCTTTGATCTGGTGTCAAGTTTCAAAATTAGTTGATGATAATTGGCATTGTCAGCAGAATTTCTTTCCGAATGAAGACCTACTGATTTCAATGGATACATCTGCAGCAAAGTCGTTTACCTTAAATGATAAGCTGAAATAGTACTATTTAAATGAGCTAAGGAATTCGCTTAATGGGAGGAATAAGATATTTTAGGCTGCAACGTTAGTCATTAATCAGGCAGTGGAATTCAAAGAGTATGTCCTGTATAAATCTTTGTTGCCGGACTGGATGCAATTCACCGACAACAATTGGTCTCTGATTGTATATCGGGATTCAAATTCACCTAGGCCTGCTGTGAATCAGAAACCACAAGCAATTTTGTTTTCGGGTACACGAAGATTTAAAGAATTCCGACTGTGCAAAAGTGCTACTCTTAATTAACAAACGTTTGCTGGTATCTGTCTGAAGCAGAGTAGGATTTCATTAAAAAAAACAGAAGGAAACTATAACGGTTCGAAATAACAGGGACTAAAAACCGATGAACCGCGCTGTGCCAAACACTATTACAAATAGGAATACCGCCGGCGACTGGAGCTTATCACTTTAGTTGTCCGTTACACCACTCAGATCATATTGTTCAGCTTTACAGACGAAAATGCATGGTGCCTCCATGTGATCAGAATGTCGATTAAAAGACACCGTTCTAAATAACTGGATGGTGTTACTGAAGCTGAATTGCATACACGTAAATGCGAGTACAAAGTGGCCCATGAAGTTCCCGCAACACTTTCATCCTGAGAAGACTTTTAGCAACAGTTTACATGGAAACACCAAACTCAACACTACTACTAAATTGTTTTGCATATTTCAGAATGACATGCGATTCTGCTGACGAATACCTCTTTGAAATGCTCACGACAGCGATAACCTACCTATACGTCTGCGTGTATTATGAAACTCCAATTATCCAAAAGTCTGCTTTCCAAAATTCTGAACTAATACGTACCATAGACGGAATTTACAAAAAAAACATGTCTGTGTCATCCTGTTGGATGGGTCATATCCATTTGGATTCAATCACCCCAAGGTTCTGACCGAACTTTATTAGAGCCGTAGGTAATAATGAAGATTGACGGGAATCTTCTGACGTGAAATATAAAGAAAATTGGTGACCCTTTGTATAGTAATCATCGGGAATCCAAAATATTTCGGCGAGTGATCACAAACTGCCCAGCAAAGTGAGTTCATTTGCTAAAGGTTCTACCAGAGCTGTAACGCAAGCAAATTCGGAAAGCTGTTGTTGGTATCCGCTCTTGAACCAATTAGACTGAGTTTACCGCACACCTTATGGATAGAAGTAGGTATGATTTCCAATATTTTATGTTGTATCTTTTCAGGTACGGTCTGATCCATGCCAAACTCACTAGTGTGAAGAACGGGGCATTCACAGGTGGATTTATTAGTTTACCTTGCAAATAGTAGACGAATATCGTACTAATTGAAAGAGAAACTTGCATCGAATATGCATCAAACAAGCAATAATGAAACCATTGAACGCTGTCCTCGACAAATATAATTAACTCTGAAAAGTTATCTATGAGTGGGCCGACTCAGTACTAGCCACATTATGATTAGTAAACACCGTAATTCCGTTGTCAGTTAGTGCAGTCTACTGCAATGGATTCGGTTACCGTTTTGTGTTTCAGGCCCACAGCACAAGTCACGTTAGTCTCTATGGAGTACAGCATTAAACTCCGTATCTCATAAAAGGACAGTCTGACTTTCACCGGTCCGACAAAAGTATCCGCATGTGTTTAGGATGAGGAAAGCTTTGTGAAATCACAGGCAATTTATCACACCAAACCAATGTGATTGGACGTTGTACTCTAAATTTATTTACTGGAGATGTTCATACCTTAAATAATAACGTTCTGTTTGTTAATTTACAGATCCGAAACTACAGGCTAAGTGTTACTCGGGATGGCCACTGAAAACGAAGTGTAAACCGATATGTCGGGTTACAGTGTTACTCGAATTACCCAGTTCCCTTAAGCCAAATGGCTGGGTGCTTAAGTCACGCTTGTGCAGGTCACAGCGGTTCTTAAGTAATCCTTACATGCTTAGAATTATAAGTGTACTAATGACAATATGCGATTAAAACGCAATCAGTCACTAAAAATTGCGTCCTCTCTTTCCGTTTGCCAATATTTTGCCGTCTTCTAAATCTTTTGTTATTACTGGAGAACCTTCATAGTCACAGATCAAGGAAAATGGGAGATTTGAATAAGGTACCTAACGTTCGCAAATTCCTACGGTAGTCGAAAACCAGTGCAATTTTTCCAGCATCCCGGGAAATTAACTTCAATAAATATCCACAATAATCAATTATGGTGTGCTGATCAGACGAAAACGGCTGATCATCATCAATTGACAGCCCGACGCAGCTAATCAAATCGGGTTAATCGAAACAAGAGAGGTAAGTTAGAACGAGATTTACTTCCGTTCTGTACAAAATATGAGCTCACGTTCAATTTTAGACAGAAAATCTAAAATTGCGAATGCTTCCCGAATCATGTGTAAAGACGTTTGCTATATAAAATGCAGTAGTAACATTACCAAGGGCGTTTCTTAATTGTCATGTCTATACCGCTTGATAGAATTTCAGTGACACGTGTCCCAGGTCTCCGTCATTGATTTGCCAACTTGTCAGCACTCTTTACCACATCAAACAAACCTAATTCACCGTAGACGGTTTCCTGCAACCACTGAAGTTTTACCATTCAACCCCAAGTTTGCATCTGGTGTCCGCCTAGCCGACATAACACACGTGAACAACACCTTTGGAAACGGTTTTTTTTTGCAGACTCGCGAATATCATCTCATTATTTCACGTTTGCCTTGTGCCGCTGTTCTGATATCGGTACTGAATATGCTGGTTTATTTGAGACGTATTGGAGATAACAAGGTACACTGAGAGTCAACTTCGACATATTTTTCGAGTTTATTTTTAATGCAAGATATTTAGGAAAGATAAACAACCAGACGAACAATTTTCGGCACTTTAACAACCTTACTCGATTTTTACCAAAATAATGATCTGCCCTGTCAGTAAAACCCATTTTCTGCCAATAGCGTAATACTTGGTAGGATGAAACTCATATGATGAATAAAGCAACTGGAATCTCATTCACTAGTTATGCAAAATATGAAATTGGGAAAAAAACAATGTACATTTTCTTTGAGTTACCAACATCCAGATTTTATTCACCGTATGCGATGCGACCACCTGTCTTTGCCAATTACGCGGTTATTTAAATTCCATCACCGCACACGTATTTGCAAATGCCTTGTTATTCATGACTCGCTCCCCTTCCCAACAACGCATACCAAATTGCTGCCAATATGGGTGACGTTTTTTTGTATATTCTACCCAAAATAAATACGTTTTCAAGCGTCATCAAGTAAACAATGAGTGTCGATGAGTGAAGCCAGAATAAAATTTAATCTCCGCCTTAAAGTGAAAACTGGTATATGCGTCAAATAGTTATCATACCCACAAATTGGGTATCTAATCCATGACTCAACCACGCTTACCTCATCTTAATTACGCTGACCAAGGACGAAAGATGAGTCAGAAAGTGCGTGGATTTCTGGCTTCGTTTCGCCGCTTGCGATAACTCTGCTCTAATATAACAAAGAAAATCAGTTAACCAGAATTCTTCTTTTTTTCACGGCCAATGACAACCAAAAGCAATAGCCATGGGACCAACAGGCCATGAATCTAAATTTTACAATGCTTAGTTGACCTCCATGACCTAAGTGGAGTGAAATGCAACTGGCTTCGTATGCTTGAAGATAATAAATGAAAATATTGGATAATCTTATTTGGACTTAATTTGCTAGCAAAGCCAGACGGTTACTGAGTTATAACTCATCAATTCTAAGTAAATTTACTAAGCCCTTAAGAGTAACGGAACCGAACGTATTTCGAGGTTTAATCGTAGGATCCTTGCATCATTTTAGTTTCAATGAGAAATACTGGAAAATCGGAATAAGTTTATCCCGATTTAAGGTACCACTTCCCTTCTCCGGGCAATTTTATCGTCTGCGGTAACCTTTCGGGAGGCGGCTCACACGATCAAATGATATTTATTTGTAGACCAAATTATGCTCCAGTTTTATGTGTCTACATGCTCAACGCTTACAGTGATCTGGCCCCGGTGAAATTTGTATTAGATGCAATAAGGCCGCTCATTTCTGACATGTTTGCCACGCGATCAGCTAGCCAGTATGGACACTTAAACCGGTTTGCAAGCAAACCACGACGAATTCAAGAATCTACAAACCGAGAATAAGTGTAGGTTGAAAAGTACTAATTCTTCTTTATTTTGAATTACTTTCTACGTAGGCTTCAGCTCGCTTGCTAAAGGGCACTAAATGCACACGGACAAAGCAAACTGATGTCAAGTGTGTTGCTGAATGACAAATTTTACCATATAAATGATCTATCCCTGTTAAAAACTGAGAGCTTATAGGCAGTGTGCTGACGTACGGATTCACATATTGGTGAATCTACTTAACTTTAATTTAGAAGAACTCGCTATGTCTTGAATAAAAAGGTTAAGTGATGATTGGACTAAAGTGATAAAGTCGGAGTGTTCATCTCACAGCGAAAATGGTTCGTAGAAATGCAATAAGTAATTGTAAGACGTATCAAACTTCTGATAATCCATGAAGATCTTAAAGAGAAACGATTAAACAGACCAATACGGGAAACCCCGCGAAATTTGTAATGCAGTACGGCAACGGTGAACGGGAAAAATTAAACAGGCAAAGATTTGAAAAGGATGAGAACAGCTTATCGCTGTAATCCATCCAAAAGTTCGGATTGGATTCAGGAAAAGCGGCTGCATTCCTGAGCGCTGGGTTCCATGCTCATATGTAACAGTTCTTATTGTTTTGATATAGCAAAACGGGTTGTCTTGGTTTACCGCAGTCAACAGCTGACTACTCTTCTTCCAGTCTTATTCCAAGTTAAAGCATACTGGACAATGTACGCCAAACTCTTTTTATCTAGTTCTTATTTGGACGGCCACTGGAAAATGCTAAGATCGCCCAAATCACATTTTCACACAGATCAGAAGACGTTTAGTGTCTATTGCGTACTTGGCTACTACTGATATGGAACCCAAAAAGTAGAAGCGAATCCGTTTTCCCCAAACATCTTGCATATATACAGTAGTTAGGCGACCAAACGCATCAGCCGAAAACCGGACAACGACAACCTGGTGTTCACTGGAATGCGGTCACGTAAGTTTCTTCTAGAAGTGTGATTCCGATCATTCAGAATCCACTTCGCTTTCGACTTTGGATGTTCTCCCTGAACGACTAGATCTGGAGAACAGCAGGCAAATATAAGCCAAACATTATTTAGTTAAACCGGTCTTGTTTCTTCAACGTATACCTGCAACAATTCAGGCGCTCCTTGAGATATTGCGTTATCGAACATAATAACGAACTGGATCGAGGGTTCGCTGCATTCGGACTAAGTGAAACGACATCGTACGGAAACCGGAACGCTGTGAGTCCCATTTGTTGGCCGTTGCTTGTAGACCTTAGGTGGCCCAAACACCGCTTCAGATACTAAGCACGGCAATGCGTAGATGCCCATGGTTATTCTAGATTGCTGTCTACCGCCAATAAATCTATTCATTTTGTCCCTAAATGCATTATTATTGGCGACTTGGTATTCTAATTCTCTGAGTCAGTCGCTCGCCCTGAACCTCTTCAATATGCTCACAAATGACCACTCGTCTCAAATATCCTCTGCCGAGGAGGTCCTGCCCACTGTCCTCTCTTGGCAGTGTTCCCACTAAACTGGAGGGTCAAAAGTGAAAGCCTTACATCTCCTAATATGTTGACTGGTCTGTGGTAATCATTCTAGTGGATTTAGCTAAACCCCTTTGCCTTATACACTGCAGACAGCGCACGAAGAACATCAATGCCTGCTTATCGGCAACTGTGACGAATCAGCGCATCAGGGATCCACATTGTCTACTTCACCCGGAAGTGAGTTGTTCGGTACTCAGATCGTCCTAATACCTAGGGGTTATACCATTTGGTAAAAGACTCAAACCGTCCCTCGAGTTGCTCCAATATATAGGTATGGGGAATCAAACCACAAAGAAATGATGAGTTCTTTTAGATCGCCAAAGTTGAGATGGGAATAGAAGAACTAGCATATGTGGTGAGATCCGCAAAATGTTTCCATTTCTCCCCTCATTCACGCCTATTATTCTCGTTCTGCGCAATGATTTTGAAGGCACAAGATCTGCAATTGAATTTGGGCAACTCCGAACGAGATGAATTGCGTGCGAACTTGTCGATCACAGGACGCCTTAAGTTGTCCCTCCTCCCTACTGTTCCATGTGCCTTTTGCAATTTGTGAGCACTGACTTAATATGAGTATATCACTTTAAATTAGACAACTGTCTGGGCTATAGACATTCGTTGCGGACTGTTTCATCATTATTTTTCCCCTCAACTTGTTAACGCTTCATTGGCTAATGCCGAGCATCGCTTATTTTCTCGATCATACAAAACCCACATTCTAGTTCATGGACGCTGAAAGGCGTCAGAAGTCGTTGAGTGGTATCAGCCAGTTCCATTCGGTTTCTTGCGGTCGTGAATGTAATTCCCAGCGACTTTCTCATGTTGGTTCCAAAAGATTGCCGATTGCTTCAAAATAAACACTAGTAAATTTTTACTAAGGTGGAATGCGTTCCTTGCTATCCTGGTGAAATGGAAGTGCCATCCAGAATGTCAGTTGTTCTTAGTCATCGCGATTAGATATCTTGGGACATATACAACGAACTAGATGCGGATAGTGTTTTCCAATGCGTTTGCTCAATGAACTGAGCTAGTCTTTGTTGTTTTGCTCGTACAAATATTAATCACCCAAAATGATTTGTATGGGTGACATTGTTCACTTACGTTTCTTCCGACATACTGATCATGCATTACTCGATGTGCTGTGAATAAATTTTGTCATAAACTGCATGAAGAACACTATCATTGCATTGGAGATTTCAATAAGGTTTTCAAATCTCGAATTAGTTACACATGATTGGGCTATAAATCAGCCGTGAGTTTAGGATACCGACGCATTTCAGCATGAAAACAACCGGCCTGAAAGAATGTGAATTCCTTAAAAAACAATCCCCTTTCACACGCCGTGCCCATAACAGTCGATAGTTTTGGTCGATTAACTTCATGAATTGCGAAAGATTTTTGATATTGGATTATTCGATTTCGTTCTTGCAAAACAGAAATCTTTCGAATTGTGATCAGAAGCCGATAGGTGAAGAATTTTGCACACTTCCAAGGGTCAGGTGAAGGTCGTTGAGGTGCATAAAGACCCAATTACTCAGGCATATCAGGTGCGACCCCTGAAAAATAAAATTTACTTGGCTTTATGCAAAATCCCGGAAACAGCTCAAAATCTGTTCAACAGAAATTTGGGCGTTGGTCTCATACAGACTTTCTTGTTTTGTAGGACTACGTTGTCGAATCACGTGCATTCGTTTATCGCATTGAAAGTACGGTAGCATGTGGAGTTTCTCATGTCAATAATTTCAGAATCCTGTAATCGGTAATGCAATAGAAAAGGAAAACCTGTTCATTAATTCTCGAATCTGGGCTGCTGATAGGTTGGCTCACCTTTAGGTCTGTATGTTTGACGTTTCTTACTGAAATTGGGGATGACTGCACAGAATAACCAATGGAAAACACAACTGCCTGCTAAGGATGGCCTTAGGAATCGTCAATGGTTGTAATGGAAACAGACTATTATCTGCTCAGTGATGCAACGTGGCAAATATTCAACGTTTCGGTCACCAAGGTTAGCTTACTGGATACTGTATTGCCGAACCATCAGAGAACCAGCATATATCAAACCGCACAGCATAACGACTGTTTGGTATAATCCAAGCTGATCTTATTTCTAAATATCTCTGACAGTGGAAATGTCGTTGGTTGCGTCAGAACAAACATCTAAAATGCCATCTGTCTAAATGCCATTCACATGGCCTTGGGTAATCTTGTAGACTCTTCCTCCAGAGGATGAGATGAAGACCGTATGGCAGCAAAATTACGCATAGTAGATGGACACAAAGTACTAGTTTCCAATGCGACTTTCACTAAAAGCAATAATGTAGTTTAAGTAAGGCCATTAGAAACAATAGGAACATTGATTAGTTGATCTTTTTTGTTTACTTTTCCTTAAAAATCACCGACAGGAACCCACTAGCCCTTCTTCGCTCTTGCAATAGAACCTTAGAACTTTCAGTATAAACAGACAAACTAACATAAAAGGAGTTTTAAACATACCGGATCCTTTACTGAATGCCCAACAGAGAGGGAAAATAATGAGTTTAATAAATCCATTAAAGATCAGTATAATTTTCGTGGCTGGTAGATTCATTCTGTGGTGCGTGTACTGTGCACGTGATAGTCATTTATGTCAATCAATGATGGAGAAAATCTGATCCACACAATATACAATTTTCTTATTTGTTTATCTTATTCGGTTATCTTCAAACATAAAGGGGACAATGGCGTATTCGTCACCGTTATGTCCCCGGCTTATCCTCTAAGGAGGATCACAGTTCTTCCGGATTTCCACTTTTTATCTTTCAAAAGAAAATTTCTTGCTTTGAGCAGCACCGAAGATATCCTTATTTGTTTTAAACTTAAAGTATGCCCACGAAACACGTGTTTTTTACCAACGGGATTTTGTGATACTCCAGAAACAAAATTTGTCGCAAACAGAATATGCTTTCGATAAGAGAAACCAATAGGAAACTTCATAGGGAAGAGTTTATTTAGACTGAAAAATCAGAGAATACAAAGGTTACAAAGGGACAGCATGAAGAACTTAGTTAGATGCAGGCTAAGGAGGTTAAACATGAAAATCAATCGACTACCGGGCACCAACGGATTTTATGCACCATTACTCCAGAAGTCATAATTCACTATCGTAACAAATCCTTAGTAATACGAAAAATAATGACAAGGTGTTAATGACTACCCTTGACAGACTTACCAAAATGTATACATACGTAGATTATAATACCAGTGCACCTGTGTCTACATGCATGAGAATAAAATTTGAAGAGATCCGAATGCATCTTTTTGTTGAATCAGACAGAACATTGGTCTTGCTGACCACGAAAATTGCCAGGCATTCTCTTCTTCCCACCTGGTTACGTTGCTTTGCTTAATCTGCCTTTCAGAAATCTGAGATTTGGTCTACCATTTTGAAAGGTCTGACTTACGTGCCCTCAAAACACCAATGCTCATTTATCAGAGATAGTATGACCTTGTCGGCATCACTTGCAACTTATCTCAGATGATTTTGAAACAATATTAACTAGTCAGATTTCCAGTTAGATTATAAAATGTCATTTTTAGAGGAATTTCAGTCCACGGGCGTTTTTGCCAAAAAATTGAGGTAAATTACAAAATCGGAACTGTTAAACGTGATTGACGGGAACTGACGAAATAACTATCAAATTTGCTTTTGATGACATCCATTAATCAGTGATCACAAACGTTATTACTAATTGTGTATTGAACTCTTTTATAGGTTTAATTTGAACTGAGCATTTTTAATCTGAACCAACGAGCAAACCAATTTTACTCCGAGAAAGAACTGTCATAAGGGTTTCCTACTAGCCGAGCGTGAGGAATTTGGAAACGAAATCGAACGGTTTCTGGTTGTTGTCCGGTGCTGAATGTGGCGCACAATTGGAAAATACTGTTCATGATCATTTCACGGGTAATGTTCACCAAGGCAAGTCTCTTGTCGGATTATCTTATCGTCTGCTAAGGTATAGGTTTTGATATTTGGCAAAATGGAATTAAAATTACAGCTCAACCGAAAAAATCTCGTAAGAACTATGGACAAATGGGTACAGGTAACAATGGAGTAAATGTTTACGAATTTCCTTCTCTCAAACCATGAGTTTGTGGAAGGCGGATTCTGGAATCGCAGTCATAATTAGGTTGTATATTACCGTGAAGAGAAATCGTTGTCGGGAAGCGTGACCATGCGATCCCGTGCAGATCTTAGGCGTCAACAGCAACGGTCGTGACATATAACATATGATCTGACATGGATCAACCCTTTGTTGATTCGGCTCCATAGTTGTCTTAAGGATGGCGACTAAACTGACATTATCACTAAGTGCCCGGAATGTTTCGTACAAATTGCATTCAGTCCATGATTCCTGTATACGAATACGTTGTTCTGTTATTTCAAGAACTGTTAGATAAAGCAAGTGTAGTTGTAATGATGGAGATAGACTCCTTTGGTTGGGAGAACTGAGTACGATAGCAGAAAAAACAAAGACTGATAATTAATGGGTTATGCCCGTAAAACACTTCAGTTGCATGCACCAATCGTCTGCAATTAACATGAGACATGCGCGACGTTTTGTTCAACTTCAGCGAACTTTCTAAATAAAATAGTTGTAAATTTGCCTTTAGAAAAAAGTGTTGCCATAAAGAATTTTTTACCAGCTTACAAGCTCTGCTAAGAACGTTTTCCTATCGTCATCTCCGGTCAGCTGAACATAGCACAACCCTGGGCATATCGATTATTAAAAGCGAATTTACAAGGCGTTCCTTCATCTACTCACTAAAAAGCCCAAAAGTATGCGCCAAAATGCTGAAATTAAAAATTTTCCACAATAGGCAACCATCAGTTGTATTTATTTGGTAACGTTTTGAAAAAGGAATTTCTCCAATCACCTCCTCCGATTGGACCATTTGGTATAAACCCTAATCCTGCTAACCAATCAGCGTCAAATGTTCTCTCTTCACTGATGTAAAACCACGCATGCCAAAAATTCTCAAGTTCTCGGAACTACATCATCCATCCTGGAGCAATATTTAGAATATCACATTCGACCAATTTTCTTACGGATATATTTATTATTTTCGCGCACATGAAGAGAAATTCTGAACACCGTTCATATTTGACAACGTGACAAAACCGAACGTATGTTTGGGGTGGAGGACGGTGACCATTCTAGCGCATATTACGAAGATTCTATTCCACCGGAGGTTGCTTATCGTGAAGCATGCAGAAGACAGGCGGCAGCCAAGGGGCAAAGATCCACTGCCGTAATTGGTGGTGTGGGACGTCGGGGAGCTGGAGTCGACGTGGAAGCTATCATGGTAAGTGTCAAATCTGGATCGTCCGGGTTCTTGTCCAGTGAAATGACACCATGAGTTCTCCGAAACATGTTTGCTTTAAATGTCACTCGGTTAGAATGAATATTTTTTTCATTTACTCTCGCAGTTGCACATTAGCCTAAGAAGCACGTGTTAAGAAGCACGCAGATGGTGGAAGGACGGTGGTCAATGCTATGTTCGGTGAAAATTTCCTACCAATACTTGTTTGCTCCCATCCGAATATTTACCACTGGGTTGGAATAGTTTCCGATGTGTTTTACAATCAACTGACGAACTAAACCGGTGGTGCCCTAGGAATAAACTAATGCGGATACGCGCTGATGATGATTTATGCCAAGAATGAATTAGCTAGACCTTGATTCCATTAGTTCGTGATAATGAAGTGAACGTCTGTACCACTTCATAAGTAATTTAGTTGTAATATTTAATTAGCCCTTATGCGAAACGAAACTACGAACAACCAAAATGTGTAACCGTTAGAGAGAGCTTTGGCCGGTAAATATAAAACTATTTGACTACTGCTACGTGCAATAGATAGTTTAATTGCTTCACTTGTGCACATCAACGCAGGTGATTTCTAGCCAGATCTAACGAACGTCAAAAGGTAGCCATTTGCTATCTTATTTTGAAGTGTTGGAAAGTTAATATAGTAAACATCTGAAAGGTAGGTGTTATGCACACCTATGTTCTGGATTTCCTGTCCAATTCTTATCGTTCTGCTTTCCACAGAGAATACCAAGTTACCTATTAACGATATTCAAGCGAGAACGAAATGGGCATAGCTACCAGTTTTTACCTTCTCACTCCCCTATTGTTTGTTAGCCTGACCCAGCTGGCTAAACCGTAGAAACACTTAACGGCAGCATGTGTGCAAAACCCAAGCTTCTGAAGTAATGCCGATTAAGCACGTTCATTATCGGCAAGGCAAGAATCTTCGGAACCCATTATTTTCCAAAACACAAGGCCATGGTTTTATGATCTTTCGTGATAAAGTATTTTATATTACTTTGAGAAAGTACATGTTCACTGTCACTTAACAATTCGCCAAAATGTCCGAACTCGTTGAGGATTGACAAGTACTGTCTGGGTGTCCTAGTTTTGCCTCTGTTTATCACGGTATCCGAGCTTCAGACTTGTTTCCAATAAACTGCCTCGCTTTGCTAATCTTCCAGCTGGCAGATAGAATTGATAATTCATACAAATTATTGTGTGCTTAATTTTGGCATACAGCAGAAAATCCGTTGAGTCGTTTTTTCTTAACTTTTCACATCATATATAATTGGATTATTATTAAGCTCAAAGTTGTCAGGTTTTGCAAAACATATGCGCTGTAAGCCGCAACTCAATTAAATACAATACAATACAACACAGTGAAATATAGTGGTATAGCATAATAATTCGGTAGGAATTAAGTAAAAAATTAATCGAAAAATTGTTAGGCCTTGTACTGTTTCTTATTGTGAATTTCCCACTACTAGCAGCATGATCTCGTAGATTCCTCAGACATTTGGCGTTTTGCCTATCTAGAATGACATTTCTCACGGCAATTTCGCAATCACTCTTGGTAGTTGTAACGCTAGTGAATTGTAATCCCTCCAAACTATGATGGTTTTAACCGCGATAACATTTTGCACTCTGCTTGTTTTAGTAGAGCATTTATAAAATTTACCTCTGTGATTTCGTTGTTTCCACAATTTTGGGGGATATCATTGTGAAAGACAAGCATAATTTTAGTAATAATATTTCTGTTTATTGTCATTGTTTGTCATTGTTTTTGATCAGTGTAATTTTTGTTTGATTATCCAGTTTTCTTTACCAAAATATTTCAATTAGTTGGCAGTTTCTGCAAATGAAATCCAAATTAGAGCAGAATGCGGCAGTTCTGTGCACGGATTATTTCGGCACGAATTGCAACTTTGATGCAAAACTAAACAAACATTTGTAATTTTGTTTTATTTCCCTAATTCCAGTGCATATTGCATGTTTCTCTACACAGAATATATATATGTATATATATATAATGGGCTCAAATGACGATTTTATTGTGCAAACCTTATTAAGATAAATGCAACTATACCAAATTTCCCAAAACTCATCGGACGATGCAAACTCATTACCAAGAGATTCACCGTTACTTTACTGGTTGAAATTCAGTCTGTTGGCACTCGCTTCGACTGTATTATTTCCCTTGCAGGGAGAAATCGTAGAAATGGCTATTTTTATTTAACTTTCAGTGATTTAGAAGAAACCAATGTTGTCTTTATTAAGGAAAGTTTTTAAATCTAGGACAAGTAACCCCGATCACAAATGATTGTTTTGGACGATCGAACAACAAGACGACTGTCGTGAATTGTCACAAACTATTGATTTCTAATACCTGGAAAATTTAATTATATTTTCATTGCTCCAGTAGCCACACCCTAAGGGGTTATATGTCCTCGTTCTTATCTATGCTTACACTTGAGGATAAATAGAATTCCGTGGTTGGCCCGACATGGGATTTGACACTTCAGCAACCAGATAAACGGGCCACATAGTTATAACATCTGAACTGTTAACCCAAGAATGCTTTTATAAATGTTCTTTGTTTTCGCATTATCAGTTCACATTTATATCATGAAGTCGTCCGTGAAGGTGCTTACCGGTCTCTGAATAACCATACTTTAGATTTTACTGTGCACAACGTGCTTCGTTCACGTTATTCTCGTGTAAAAATAAGAACTAAACCCTAAGAAATCCTAGATAGATGGTTAATGCGTTGGACAGATTATACTAGAAGATATTTAGGATTATCACGTGGTCAACTCTCGAGGAATCAACGTGTTTTCCGGTTCAAAATAGGATTTCCTGGAAGGTATAATTAGCCTGTTTTTTCCTTCGCCAATGCTGTAAAATAAATCAGCTGCGTTATACACGAGAGCTTTTTGGTTCTAACAAATTTGGTATAAACATAAAACATTTCGATTTGTTCAGATTTGAAAAAGGTGTCTTGCGATCGCATTTGGAACCGAGAATGATCTTCTTTGCAAATTTGTGGAATCGAAATTGGCCGGGATATTTCAGACTGTTTGATTAAATCATACTGGAAATACCGGCTGTCTCGCCAGTTCTGTTTTGCCAAGATTAATTTGATTTCAGACATGCTATTTGCCTAACCTTCATTATACGGAATAAGTAAAATGAATCGGGCGAAGGGAAAGTGCTTGTATGTTTGTATGTGTGTGTGTGTGCGTGTGTGCGTGTGTAGTCCTAGTTTTCGCGCATGTGTGTGCACGTACGTGCAATGATGTGCAATGACAACCTTCGAATAGGTGTTTTACATAAGCCGCTTTGTTCTCATTAACCAAAACTGTTCATGTCAGATTTGGAAAAAGTCTAGGCACGAGCATGTGGTGAGCTGTGATTCCAATATTGTGTTTCATCTTGTTACACTTTGCGCAATATGGTAGGTTCGATCACAGAAAATCCTCGGCTGTCAGTAGGATTGAGTGATTCTTCGATTGAACCTACCATGTTGTGCAAAGTGTACATGCTCTGCAGATTGGAAGACTGAATGGCAGGGCTTCGATATTGCGGACACTTTCAGTATTTTATTGTATTGTAATTTATTGTATAGACTTTTGCGTGCAATCAATAATGTCCAATTTTAGTTGCGAAATATGAGGGTAAAAATACAATAGAAAAAATTAATTAAATAAAATAAAAATACGCTCATCGCCTCGTAATAAAATATAAAAGATTTCATCCAGGAATAAACATGGTACATTATCAAAGTTCGCTCAGGAACTCGGCTGAAACACGGTCACGATTTGTTAAAATTCGAGCCAAATTAGAGACAGTGGAATTCCCATAGATATTGATTCTAAAGGGTATGGAACGAAAAGCGAATCGTGTAGAAATAGGAGAGTGACACTTGGAAAGATCGTTGTTTATAGGATGCGTGAGATCAGAAATAATTTTGTAAGCAAATTTCTCACATGCTGATAAGTGTTGATCACATATATTAAGGGACAATTCAGTCAGTGGTTTGAAAGACACGCGGCTAATAACTGACAGCCCCGGAGAATGATTTCCAAGTCTTTTCTAAGTAAACCCGGATTAATGACTGGAGAACAGTAAGGCATGATTGGAAAAACACACTGGTATACAAATCGGGAGACGGTGCTTTGTTTTACCTTATAGTTTCGGAGCTTCCTGATTTGAAATGACAACCGTCGGAGATTCGTTACACAGGTGAAAATGTGAGAAGTCCACTTCAGAATGTAATCAACACTAACTTCTAGATATTTCACGGCATCAACTCTGGTGAGAGTTTTTGAGTTGATGAAAGATGTTTCGGAAGGGTGGGGCGACTGAGGGAGAGAGAGAGGGAAAATAGACATTTGAAACATTTAGATGTGTTGAGATTTAAACCAGCTCGTACAGAAAACTTGTAGGCAGAAGACAGTTTGTTGGAAAAACTTTGAAAATCATCGTTGTTTGAAACGGCCTGAGAGAGGGCAACATCATCGGCATACTTAAATAGATGGCTGGGGGAGCTAGTTAATAAATAGCTGACGCAAGTAGAGAAGAGAAATGGTGAAATAACAGCACCCTGTAACAAGTCTGAATTGTTAATGAGCAGTTTTGAAGTTTTACCGTCCATTCGTATGCACTGGATTCGGTTTATAAAGTTATCAGACAGCCATGCAAATAAAGGCCTGGGCCAACCAAATGTTTGCAGTTTGTGGAGTAGAAGAGACCGTGGGATAGAATCAAATGCCGACGAATATTCCGGGAAGGCGCAACGGACAGATTTCATTGATGCGTTGAGGACTTACAAATGAGGTGAATGGGAGAGGCGACAGCGTTCAAGATGGACCCTTTAGATTTATAGGCAAACTGAGAAGGGCCGTCAGGAGGATACCTAGAAGAACGTAGGCCCTTAAGTATAGCAAGCCCTGTCAGTTTAGGACCAGACACTGTTGAAGCGATGGGGCAAAAACGTTTTGACAAAACAGTAGAAATGTTAGATTAAGGGATGGTAATAATAATGACTGGTCTCCAAAAGTCAGGGATGGAAGACGAGATCAATGCTGATTTAATAAGAGAAGTAAACGCATCGGTCAGAGGCACAGCACCATACCTTAACATGACTGAAGACAGACTGTCACGAGCAACCTCTGTGGTAATTTTAGTGGTGCGCAGAAGGTCGAGCACCTCTTCCCTAGAAAAAACGTGTAACTGTTATATCATCACCCTCCCCAAATGACTGGAATATAAATGGGAGGATGGATGAAAGCGCGATTGATACTGTCGACATCCGCGGAATTTTTGCATACCTCTTGCCACACAACATTCGAATGCCTTGCCATAGGACTGGATAGTTTTTACCACTAAGGTGTTGGCTGGCGAATGTCATATCGATGCGTTTGATTTTAGTTTTATTAGGCTGGGAATATACCGCAGGCTTGAGTTAATCCGGGGTCTGTAGAAGTGATCCTTGCTTCTTCTAAGAGATTTCAGTTTCTTGGTCAAGATACGGCCATTTGAGACTAGTAGTGCTTCTGAGTGGCAGCAGATATCAAGGATTGCATTGTCACTGAGCAGGGGTTCGAAAGAGAGACACGTAGATGCGAGTGAAAGGGAATTCTGAAGAAGAATAAGGCTGTTGTGCAAAGTTACGGAGGAGAACTCGAATTTGATTTGTTTGTCTGTAGAAATGGAAAGCTTACCTAGAGTATATCTTTGGCCTTAACAGAAGCAGACAATGATCGCTACTTGAAATTAGAGCGCGCAGTTTCAGGGAAAATAAATCGGGTGGTTGGCAATAACTCTGTCTAAAATGGAACCACCTCTGGTGGGAGAAACGTAGAGATCAGTGAAATCAAACACAGTCAGTGGTAAGGTAGACGCGTGATTAAAATCGCCTACAATTATATGCAGATTATCCTCAAGAAAAAGAAAAAGATATACTAGAAAAGGGTCGAAAAAGATTCAATATTTTGTTGCGAGCTAAAGGAAGCAGTGCATAAATTCTTAATGATAGTGTTTGTATGGCGAAAAAACCTAGGATGACACTGTCAAGAGACAGTCGATTCCAATTAGCGGGTACGTATAAATAACTCCGGACTTCACAGACCAGAAGGAGTTTATATATGTTGCCACACCGCCTCCAGTCTTCTTGTCTGAAATTCTGTCCTGTCAATGGAGTCTGAAACTCTCCAACGACACGAGTGAATCTGCAATATCTGGGTCCATCCACGATTCTTGCATGTAGATGACACACGTGTGAACTTTGATCGATGATTGAAGTACGACGGACGGATCCGACATTTACGTATACAGAGGGCTGATGTTGGTACTCAACAATGCCGGAATGGACATCTTGGCTGGAAGGGTGCATTTAGGAGCTGCCTGCCAGCCAGCACGTGTGCCTCTGTTAGATCGATCAGAAGATCTTTGAAGTGCGGCAATGCGTAATCACGGTCCATGTTGAGAAATAATAGGTTTTTTAACAAAAGTAATTCTGAGCGATTGTGGCTTCGAACGGAGAACGTAATGGAACCGAATATACGACAACTAAACAACGAAATATAATAGCAGAGAACTGTAAAGCAGCCAGCACTTCCGCGTATGAAGAGAGGCTGGATGAAGAGTGAGCTGTCATTGCAGAAAAAATGATACGCTCTATTTGACACGTTTGTACTTATTAGGAGAGCCACGAAGATGGCTTCCATTACTCATCAAAATATTTTAATTCACCCCTCCGAGGGTCTTACATGGAATTAGCTAATAGGCTGCTATTGAATCAATGCAGTTTGAAATGTCCCTTCCATGAATCTGAAGACGACGCATATGTTAGAGTGAATAAGAGATTTTCTCAAACTTCGCGAATTCTATTTAGACTCTGAGCCATGACTATATTCGTTAGCCAAGGATAATCTCGCCTGCATTTTACGCAAATTATGGGTCATTCCAAGACAGGAGGTAGAAAACTTTTTCTAATGTCTGGAATCTTCAACCGAATACACCCCGATGTTAACCAATCCTGCTAATTTTGGTGTATTAAAGTATAAATAACCGAAAAATATATTTTACACTTAGCAGACATCAATGTGACATTTACATAGATTACGTCTCCTTTTATTTGCTAGTCGCTTTTCTCCAATGGAACGTTCTATTCGGCAGTTTTCGCGTTTGCCTTCTCTTTTATTAGGAAATAGTCTAAAATATATTTGCACCGTTTTAGAACAGCATGTTACAGATGAGAACATTTTGGCCAAGAAATTTTGTAATAAACGTGAATAAAATCAATTATTCTATTCATGTCCACGTGCAATTTGACCACAAAGCATATCTGCTGCCATCTAAGCCTCGGCTGACCGAACGTTTCTACCGCTAATCCTTTTGGCCGGCCTCGTATGGTACAAATTGCTCGACCGAAAAAACACCGATTTTTTTCTAATGAAGGCCCGGTAGAATTTTGATGTGATCCCATTTCCGCTAGTAATCCCATTCAGCAGACCAAGAGATTTTTTGCCTTCTTTCCCCTGCTTGTGGCACTGGGTCACGTGATCAATTGTTCGATCGCTCCACCACATACAACCATACAAGAAGTTCACAATAATTGAGAAAACGGCAATGAAAACCACTTTCTAAGTTGTCGAAATTCGCTTTTGTTTAAATTTCTACTTTATTCCAGTTGTGTTAAACTGTCTTTTGGCCTATTTCAATGTTTGTGATCCTAATTTAAAACTATAAATGTACGCACCCACGCACACAAACACACACGCATGTGCATACGAATCATTTCATACTCTGATGTCTATCTTGTTTGTGGTATGTTTCTCGGAAACTCCGGTTTCCAAGCAACGTTTTTGTACACAACAATCGTAATCTGTCTTCAATGACTGTGTAAACTTATTTTGCTCAATCCCAAACGTTTTAGAACTAAAATAAGAAAAATAACAATGGATTGTTGCAATTGACTACGCAAGTGATAACAATAACACGGACGGGTAGACAAGCATGTTTCCTAAAAGAGCGGGGTGACAATATATCGGCTTTCCAGTGTCCACAAGTAGGTGTGTCCCAGAATTCCCCTAGGCTACAAACAAATCACCTCAAATCTACACTAAAATGAATAAACGAAATGCAAACGTGCCAAATCGCACCCCTTGTTCATGCAGTCAAATAACAATAAAAATCGTGTTTAACGTTGTTAACATGTTGCTGCATGGAGCAGATTTTTCTATTTACGGAAACTGACCCGAAAATGTTGACTCAAATCGTATCGTACAGTGGATATCGAGTTTTAGCAAATTTTTGGCAAAACATCGGTAGAGTTGAACTTTGTACTGTAACACAAGTATTATTCCCAAATGATTCACACGACATATTTTTAACCGCATTATTCATTCTTAAGTTTTCGTACTGGAAAAATCCCTGTCGTTTTGCCCTGGTTGGAAAGGCAATTATGTCGCCTGTCACTTCTGCAATCATTTGAGGATAAAACATATCCCTAACTATAGATACGGAACAACCTAAATACAGAAACATAGTGGATATTTCCGATGAATCAATCCGTAGGTGCATGGATAAAATTCCATTGAAAAAATGTACTTTTCTTTTTATATATGTCAAATATGCAGAATTTGTGGGCATTTGTTGAGTGTATGACTCCCCAAAAAATCAATAAGTGATACTGGTAACTAAGCTGCCAAAGACTTTTCACCATCCGAATACCTATGACAAAAAATGTTCTGATGCAAACTGTTGTTTAGATGCCATCGGATATGTAACCTGTAGCCAAATCTATCGAGTTCTACCCCACGGTGGATAACTTATGCATACATTACTGATGATTTCTGACAGGGATTTTATTAAGCTTTATATAAACTCCATGGTTCTCATCAGCATGATTCACACTGAAACGGTATTATGAAATGTTTCACGCTAATTGAATCAAACGTTTTTTTAATGAAATCGCGGTGATTAGAATCACGTTTCTGCTCGTCTACCTACATAAAATGATTTTTATGTCTTGCAGTCCAGTGCGTTTTCCTGCAAAATTTGTTGACTAGTTAATAATTCACATCAAAGAGGGACAAAAATGGCAATGTTTAGGAAATAATCAAAAAAAATTCAGGATTTTTACCAAAATTGATTTAAAAAAATGTATTCGTCCGTTTACTTATCTCCATGGGCATAAAGCAGTTCAAGAATGGGTATTATTTGCTATTCTGTGCTGTGTTGTAAACTGCGTTGATTCGTCGTATTCCTTCGCTGAAAGATTAAGGAGAATGCACCTGAAAGCCTCTATCCCTTCTGGATTTGTATTCACAAGTCTAAATCCCAAAACCATTTGTGGACCGAATTAGTGTACCCGTGTACTCCGTTATACAGCAACCTGTTTTTTGTACTGTTTAAAGCTTGGCGTAAAAACCCCTATAGAGATCAGTACATCAGTCTCGACGATGTAGGAGCAAATCAGACAATTTTTACAAGGGGTGTCTGCTTATGTGTTAGTATCTTCGAATGTCCTAACACTCCTATCAATGGGCATCAGTTAATGAAGTGCAACTGCAACCTATAATTTTATTCCTTATCTAAAAGCATTTCAACTTTGTCGACATCCTGCTTACATTATCGATTTCTATCAAGCATCTAATGACGTTATATGAATGTGTGGGCCTCCGAGATTGGTTTCTGGCTTCGTTTGGCTACAATTTGATTCGGTTTGTACTGTTCCCTTTAGTGGGGGGGTCAGGCGTACCCCGAATGTGTTATTTAACCGTTAAACTTGGAACTGTTTCTGCCACTTCAAGTTCTTATTTTCGAAACGCATATCACGAGTGCATTGATATGTTCACTCCCCCATAAAATCCCTGCATTGAAAAAGAATACTGCATTTCATGGAAAGTTCTAACCAACGTGTTCAATTTAACTTTTCTAATCAACTCTAATACATCGTGTTGGGTAATTAAACACACTCCTTTCCGCAACGTACACATGTCTTTCAGGCGTTTGGTACTATGAACAACTAAACCAGTCTCATCCACATGCGATTCATAATACCACGCCTAAATCCACGAGTGATGCAATTCATGAATTCATGGGTTATTAGCTTTCCGGGTTACGGAGCACGAAATTGGCTCGCATACTTACTATCTCGAAATCAATGACCCCAGCTAAATGTTACCCGGTGACCTATTATCCACCAACCAGATGTCCATATCGTAAAGCTATCACGATCACGATCATCGCAATACTTGACGCTCAAACAGTTATGGGTAATCGTTAGTCTAATGGCGACTTGACAGATCTCCTAGTTGACGGCAAACAAGACTGATTTTATCCCCGCGGGAAATATTCAACAACATTATTTACTCAGTGGCTCTAGCTGCTTCGTTTTCGCATCATCTCATCAAATTTCCGGTGCGAGAATATCGAGCGAATGTTTCCAATAGCAAGCAATACCTTCCACTTGGCCAATTCAAAGCCCCGCAAATTTCACCTGCCAATCATCACCAGACACGTTTTGTTAGGTAATGATTATCATTATTATTATACACGTTAAACAGTTCCTCAACAAAAAACAGTAATTAAAATTTCCCCCCAACTGACGTGAAATTTTTATATAAAATTTGCCTATTTATTCAAATTTAGCAAACCAATTTGAACGCTGAAATAATTATGTTCTTTTAACATATGGCTCAAGCGAGAGAGAAACACACACACTCGATTCCTTTTGTTCTCTGTATTCTTGAAACGGAAGGAAAGGGTTTTCAGTGTTTTTTGTTTCCCCATAAGTGTTCTTCTTTTTTCCGTTCTTAGCTTGCGTGTTTCAACTGGCAAACACGGTTACTCTTTTGTATGCATGCTGGATGTTCAGTTGTCAATTAAAAGAGGCAAAAAAACTGTAGTGATTGTTCAATAATGATATAGACGATGACAGTTCATTTGGTGCACCTGAGGAAAGACAGACTTGAGTTGTACTGCAATTGTATTCATGTAGTTAGGTAAAAAGACATTTTGTTACAACGGAAATTCACTCACATCAATACTTCTCTGGGTACCGTTAAGTCAAGTATTGTTGTTTTTAAAATCACGTGACCAAGGATATCAGTGCGTGCATCTGGAAAAGTCAGTTTTCGACATCAGACTACAATTTGGTTTAGAGACATATCAAGTAAAAAATGTGCTCTCTTTTCGTTTCACACGAGGAGCAATTTGAAAACTCCCAAATGTCATTCGTATAGTTTTACGCTATTTGTAGTGCTTTTAATGTAAGTAGTGTGCGTGCCTCGTAGTACAATATTCCAAAGAAGTTATTTAACGCTCATCCGTTTCGGATCTCCTGGTATAGCGAGTAAACCTCGAGTGCTGATATAGCAAGTCGATATCACTCCTTGCAGTCAAGCCCTGCTAGTTTTGTTGCACATCTGTTCTGGCTAAACGATGGCGACATTTCTATTATCGCTTTCGGCGTGTGCAAATGTTGATTCGCGTCTTTCATAGGTCACGTTTACTTCCAGCAATTTTTCATGCCACTTGAAAACGTTCTCAAAATGAAGTAAAGAATCAGCAGCCGATTTCCATAAGAGGCATTCAGTTTAATGATAACGTTTGAAATGCCAATCTCCAAACCGTTTGTTTGCCCGGTGTTCTCGTCATGGCATTCTTGGCTATTCATGCGGGTGTCCTATCTCTGACCCATACGTGGTTTATCAGCCTGAAGTTGCACACAGGAGGCTTGTGTAATGCATTTAGGCAAGACATTTGTAGGTTTGTTCGCATATTTTGCGTTAGGTAGTCTTGTGCGGTTATTGGTTCCGCTTTTCGTGTTTCTCGTGAATTGTGAATAACCGAAAACGATAGTGTCCGGATTTTGTTCACGAGTAAGACTTACGAAGCAGCAGTTAGCTCTAAACTTTGCAAGTGTAAACAAATCAGACGCAATAACAGTTCATATTGATGGACCTAATGAAGTCAGGTTGCGTTAGACTTGAAATCCCGGAATGGGACAAAGATAAGCGTAGCTTGCCTGCATAACAGGGTATTGAAGTTCTCGGTGAGCATTCATATACTGGAAGGCAAAGAACATATGCACATTGTCTGGTTCTCTGCTGATACGACAGAAAAAAGGTACTGACAAAAGAAAGGTTATTTGCATATTTTTTCAAGTTGTTCTCAACGCTTTCATGCGCAACTTGCGTGCCTCGAGTTAGAAGCTTCCAACATGCTGCAGAACTAGCCATTTCATGGTCTCAAACTGATGAGTATACATAATTTTTTCGTGAACGCAGGCTAAAATCCGGTATGCAGTGTCTATTAGTCAAAGATGTTTATTAAGTACGATCACCGAAAATGTAGGAAACAGTGTTTTTCCGGAACACACTAATGATAAGGAGTAGTAATCTGATGACTGGAAAAAAAGCATGGCTGATTCAATCAACTCAGTCGATTTTTACAAAAGATCAGCTGTTTTGGGCAACAATTGCTGCATGGCACAGATGTTTTCCAGATCCGTCAGTTATGACGTACCGCTAGTATTGTCTTTCTCGTAACTGAGCATCTAATCAAGCGCGTAACTGTTCAACCGGAGACAATGAATGCAATGAGTATTCGAAAACGATAGTACTACAAACCGATTGCTCGTTCTGAATAATTTAGCCACAATTGACCTATTTCTTTTACTTGATTCCTTTGATTTGTTAGTACTGCTTTTAGCAGGGCAACTGTATTGTTGCGAAGCATTTACATAAGATACATTTTTGAAAACCTTGTACCGACACATTTTTGCAGTGCATTGACCATTTTGTTGACAGCATGAACGCTATAATGTGACTGTAAACAGTCAGGCGGTATAGGTCTCAGCTAATTGTGCAGTTAAATGAGCTTTGCCCTTATTCTACGATTACGAGAGATTTGCAATCCCTTTCAAAGCATGTCTTCAAAAGCGGCAAAAAGAAATCCTTTTTATCAAAAGCAAAAATTAATGAAGTGCTTTTGCTGACCCCGTCAGACAAATTCACTTTCAGGTTGCACAGTCAACATTTTCCAGACTAACTTAAAAAATGACTGATCTTCCTGTTACTAATGCCCTCAGTTTCCGTTTTATCGTGGTCATCCGGTCATTTCCTTCGTCCTATTCAGCACTACTGACTCTGTCTGCCTTCGACCAGGTTGGCTTATTTCAAACCGTATACCTTTAAATGAAGCATCCTTATGTGAAACGAAGATCTTGTTGTGGAACACAAACTTGCCGATAACGTTCTACTTTTGATGTTGTCGGTATTTCTATTTTGTAATATGGCTTTCTTTTTTCACTTCCTTTGCTTCTGAACCCTGTTCAGCATGACTTGTGATTTCAGCTGACCATATGAAAGCGAATGACCGTGTGGATAACGTTATGAGCGAGAATAAGTTGACGTCACCTTTATTCATTGAAGTTGCAATAGCAAGTAACGATACTCTCTCAGGACAGACAAGCTTCTTTTACAGTCATCTATTTGTAATTGAATTACACAACAAACAAGTCCGCAACTTGTCTGACTGTTGGATTTGGTTTCAAACGGCATATTTTACAATTCAACTGAAATGTCGGTGATTAACTGCTGCAACATTAGTGACATAAGTGGCCAGAGTCATTGATAATATTAATAGTAATATTAAAAAAGATGATTTCACTTTGAGACCAGCAATTGCTGGTACTCACTGACCCACTGTATTTCCGCAAAAGACACCTCGGAAAAGTGTTGTTATTTCAAAACCTAACCACCACTTCAAATACAAAGCTTTCCAAAGATTTTGTCCGCTCAGTCGAATCTACCGAATTTGTCTAATGTGATGGGTGTAAGTTGCTTGCTGTCCGAATTTGTCGCCGGGCACTTTCAGAGGACAAATTGCCAAACAAATTCTGCAAGCCGTTTGTAAGTTTTCGACATTTTAGTTTGTCCCAACGTACAGAAATTGAACGTATCGGTCAAAATGTCAAACAACCGTCACCAATGTTGGCTCATCATTCGTGGCCACTTTTACCCTTGTAAATAAATTCGCCTCGGGCGATTTTTGAAGTAACCAAAAGGCCAAGTCTGGCCACTTTTTATTATGGCGATATTTTTGGCGATCGATATAACCGTCCCAAAACACAACGGTCTTTTATTGTCCTAAATGTATTTCATCATCAGAACGCCTTCTACCCAAGGGTAATTGTCCTTGTTTCACAGGTTTGAGTTCGAGTGATAGGAGAGTGTAATGTGGATTATCCATGCTTTGTACAGGGATCTCTTACACCCATTCACTTTCATTTTGATCGGCATCGTGAAAACGAATTTATGGAGCTGGTGCGAGTTTGCAAAAACATCCAGTACATTCCGTCCGTCTGAGTACCGTGTGTGGATGCCAAATTAGACCAATAACCACTCCATTGAAATTAGCACACTAATAAAAGAAACGTCAATATATAAAACGTTTTTTTTCAATTCAGCCACGCAGACCATTGCTGAAAACAGGCTAATATATGCTTGAACATTACATGACCAAATTCTTCTCTGTCGAGGTTTTTTTCCATCTAGTCAGCTCTGCTAGACATGGGACAAAATGATTCCGGAAGTGAGTTGTCCAAAGTTGTTTTTCTTCTGTTCCCGTCAAATTCGGATTGATTGGCGAACCAATTTTCTATGAATGTCTAAAAGTTCGGCACACATCTTCATTGTTCCTGCGAAACGAACACATAAGGTTTTGCGATGAATGCCAAATGGTCACGCATTGGTTTACAACAGACCGAACCATTTGTATAAGATATAATAATAACAACTCAATAGACAGGGATTAGTCAAGCAAAAAACAAATGCATTGATTTCATCTTGGAGTATATTTAATTTTCGTATTTTAGTCCCACAGACAACAAAAAGGTCCTTTCAGAATCTGAAGGAAATATGCTCCTAAAACGTTTAATTTGTATGAAAATAGGAAATCTCTCTTTTGTGATTTCCCTCAAATAGTTTTCTCAACGGATATTTTGTCAATGTTGATTGAAATAAGAAAGTCATTTGGCTCAATTTTAAACCGATCATTGGGGAATCTATCTTTCTGTAGTATGTTTTGTTCCACACCTGTCGGCAATTATTCCGTTCGTGCCGTCCCGGTGATACGATACACGAAACGGCAGTGTGAATTTGTTTGGGTTAGGCTTTTGACCTGTTGTGCTGGTATGGCTAAACACAGATATTCAAATTAACGTTTCCATGACGACGGTTTATCAGCGTCAACCGAGACACGTGTAAACCACATGAAATGCAATCCGATTTCAAGGCGTTTTATCAAAACGGATAAGACTGCTTCTCCTCGAAACAAAAATGAAACATTTGCATCAGCTTTATCCACGGAAGTAGGTGACCTGTTATCCGATTACGTTCACAAGTTCGTTGTTTTACTTTGTCATCAAGGAAAACTGGAAGAAACTTGACGCTGAAAATTTCGACCTTGACTAAGAAATACCTTCAAAAATTCTCTTCGTTAACCGCATGTAAGCAAACCAACATGAAACGCCACCGCGGAAGAAACAGCGGCGGATTTCTTATTCGAATATTGCAGACATCATTAAAAACGCTCTGTCTGTATGGTAAGCAACAAAAAAAATAAATTTTTCATGGTATTTCTGTCAGGAAAACCTGTTTTCCCTCACTCAGTCGTCACTGTGCTTGGCAGTATTTGATGGAAAACTGTCGAATAATTCAGGCTCTGGATTCATCCACAAACCTTCAGTATGCATTTACGCTGACATATCTTGCCATTATTATCATAAGGCAATGCCACACCCGGATTCCATGTCACCAAAATGATCAGCTTGAACCTGCGTCGGTCTCCAATAGAAATGTCATGATTTATCAATTCAATATACACTATAGCTAATACCTTAGAATCAGCTCCTGTGCGTAATAAGATAACATTTATGTGGGTTAATCTGTGACAAAGAGACCACAGTTTGAGTATGGCTCTGTGATCCTCAGCTCATTAAGTTGATTTTCTGGGGCATATCAACCACTAACTAAGCCGCATGGAATAGCCATGTAGCTCGACCAGATGCCTTCTCGATTCGGTGACACTCGAGTACAAACTCTGAAGAGGCGTTTCTAGCATTTATTGTATGGCAGTAGTCGAAAATGCATTCACTATATGCAAATGAAATGGTTGTGCATCAGCGATAAATAGTTCAGTAATAGTCAAGTCGCGGGGGCCAACAGTCACTAGCTACACGGGGACTACTTAAATTTACCCCTACCAACGTTGTAAAACTGCAGTACGCTTAAAAATATCACAGACATTAACCATCCGCCGAAAAATGTTATTTTCGACGATTTTCTCATCCACCGCCTCTGTTTGTTGATGCTACGTTTGTGTGAATTTGTATGCGTAAAACCAACCTCATTCCTGATAATTACCATCCAGCAAAAGTGTGCACTAACGACTACTTCCTGAATGAATCTTCGTACAATCTAAACAAACGGATTCCTATCGAACATAATCGAAACATTACACAGTCGCTTCATTTACGTTTCGGATCATCGGCCGATCATTAACTGTTCCCAGGATTGACATTCAGGCCGTTCGTTCAGTTGTGAACTTATGTTAAAGGAAGCTACATGAATTTCCATGGAGTTTGGATTGTCTAATCAAAACAGATCACATAAGTCTTTTTGTGTTACCACTCACCGATTTTCTCCAAAATACTAATTGCTGATCTAACTTGTTGTGCGCGTGATTAGGCGGTAAACAACAAAGCAATTCCGTTTTCATAACTCTCTCTGTGAAGCTACTCTTCCGTGAAAGGGGCACACTTTAGGACTTTATTATCAACGTAGGTAAAGAAGTGTGAAAGACAAAAAAACAATGTATGGCAAAAACAACCCAACGACATACGGTATTAGAAGTAAAAGATAAAAATGATTACGTTAGCTCACGTGCATGCGGGTAACAATGCTTCATCAAAAGCGTGCTGCTAATGAGCACGTAATCCTTGTTCAATTTTTACCGATGCCCCAGTGACAAATTCCTAATTTGATTTAAGCCAGAGAATTTAAAAGCAAAAAATGGGAGATATATTAATCCCATGGGCATACTCTGACGGACTGAGATTCGGGTACGATGCAAACGTTAAGTAAAAACAGTTCTCCACACAAAACACCATTTGTACAGTCAAAGTAACTGGATACAACAAATTTAAAATGCCTATAAATCCTACGAATGCACGATTTTACGCTTTTGGGACAAAAGAGATCATGGAAATCCAATGGCTACGCGACAAACAAGGGTAAGGAATGTGAAATGTTTACAGACTATTTATTTGATCATCGTTTGAAGTGGATTGAATAATCGTAAGTGAAGAGATTCCGTTAATTAAAGAGCTACCTATTATTCTAAGAAACAACTACGTAACTGTCATACGACCGGAAAAGCTATGAACATCCAAAGTTTGTTAGCATAAGTCGTTGCTAACCAAATTTCGGTGACACCTTATCCCCCCGTTAAAAATGTCGCATGAGGACTTCCCCACCTGGTGTCCTCGGTTCATTGGACAATCTAATTATGGTCCAATCACAAAAACGGAACAGCTTTTACTGATTGCCACTTGGTGATACGTTTTCAGTTAAGTGATTCCATAACGAAGTAATTGCAAATACATTCTACATTCTTCGTTGGTTCTCGCCGTAGAATCTCGAATCTAACGAACTGAACAAAACTAAGCATTTTTAGATGACATTAAGCTAATCCCCGCTGATTTCATATAATCGATCATTTTGTTCACTTTTTTCTTTTCTACAGTTCCGCCTACGGGGCATTACTAAGCACGTGTACAACTTTTTCCCCGACTTTGTTTATTATCTTCAAAAATCAATGGTCACGTCAGATTTTCCGATTAGACTTGATCATTCTTCGTCGTCGAGATGCATGACATGTTTAGATGATTCTGAACAGACCATTTACCACCAAGACACTTCCGAAGCTTTGTTCAATAAACCAAGCATTTGAAACCATTGATTCAAGATTTTACATTCTTTTAGAAGGTGCAATTTGTTTGGCGAATTTCATCTGCTAAACGTTAGCTATTATCACTCAATAGGTCAAATCACAACGGGAATAAAAAGCATCGGGTCACCTGAAAAGCTTGTTAAAACTTGGCTCGTATTTCCACACTTAGTTCCGGTATTCATTCCCTCAACATGTAAGCATCGGACCAGAGACTATAGTACTTCGTATTTTGCACAATATATCGTTTATTGATATTCCCGTCTATATTTTACTCCGAGAAAGGGAATTCATTTTCCGAGTCCACTGACGTTACTCACGTCAATGGGAGTGGTTCGCTTTATTGGAACTGAATACATGCGATCGGTTTTTTAATGTGCTGACGAAAAATTCTGTACGCAGTTGCACAACTGTCATATCTGTATACCAATTAATATCCCTTACTGTATAAGCAAAAAAAGATTACCGAATTTTGAAATTTTGCAGAATAGTATTCTTTGCAAAAAGTAGAATTTCCTATTCGCGAAGAAGAAAAGAAATCGAAACATTTAAAAATCAAGAAAACTCTATGTTCAACAGTTCTTCCCACCATCAAATTTAGTCTAACGGTCAGTGCTAACAGGTGCACTACTCTTCGGATCAAAAGTACAGGGTACGAAGGTGACAGTTTTGATAGAATTACATAAATGTCGCGATTGCAAGAAAGTCAGTTTTCATGCAGCGACAATCGTAATCTAAAGGGTTTGATGCAAAAAGAATTAGTTTTTTTCTGGCCAATTATTTCCCAGCCGGTCAAACTAATGTGACGTGATGGTTAAGGAAATAAACCAAAAATGACTGAATAATCCCATCGAAGCCTGGACGAACAGCGACGGATATGCAACACCAGTAGGCGTGAAGATTGCTTCACGAAAAACTAGTGGAGTTAGATCAACTGATAACAAGAGATCTCTAAAGGCAAATAACAATTTCGCTAGCATAGCAAGTGTACAAAACATTTTACAAGGCCCAAAATGAGTACCAATTTTCTCCAACGAATCGTTGCACAAGTGGGTGATCTGTTTCGTGAATACAACAAAAACTCATGCAAATGCGCAGGTCCAACGAATATGGAAACCAATATCAGACATTACTTGAAACGTTTATGAGAATCTCTCAGTAAAATATTGTATGGTTGGGTCATTCGAAAGGAAATTGGAGCACCGTACATCCACATCCTCTCTCCGCCTATCAGCCCCTACAAATGCGAATAACTATTTTTTGAAACCGTCACAAAACTCAAAAATAAGTATACACAACAAATTATAAAGGTAGCGAATGATTCATTGGGTGTATACTTGCTCGTGAAAAGAACGGTAGGAAGGTGATCATCAAAGCAGAAGTGAAACACAGAAAACACCTTGTGTTACTATTTATTACTGTTTAAAGCACACTGTAACCTGTTGTTCCAATCAATCCTTGGTATCAGTCAGAGCAGTACGAGCAAGGGCACACTGAGATAACCGAGTTCTAGCCAACTGATCTCATATGCAAGTTTTTCTATCCTCACCTCATTACTTCTTAGACGTGGTTGATGAAAAAATGATTGAATGTTTCCAAACCAGGGAATATGTTTAATGGTTTATATTTTGCTATATAAAGTGTCGACTACTTTTACAGTTTTGTATTCTTTGGTTTGGAACTAACTATTAATGCTGGTACACGTTGTGGATGAGTAGTCATGCGTGATGCAAATAGATAGAGATCGATTGAGATTGTTCCGCGGCATCGTGACGCATTTTCACAAGCACTCCGATGAACAAAGGGATCGGGTTCTCGATATTCGCTGCACAGGGTCATGAAATTAATGAAATCGCGCAAGCTAGTAAATTGAAGGGGGGGAGAGAGATGCCTCGATTAAGGAAACCCAAATAATAACGAAAATCTGAAACGTAAACAATTGCGTTGCAATCCGAAAAGAACTCACCTGGATCATGTTGACACTAGCAAACCAAGTGAATGATTGCGCTGCATTAATTTTCAAATAAGATCAATCTCAGCTGTTCAGTACGAAATCGCCATAAAACTCCAAAATAGGTAAACAAAAATAGAAAACACACAAATATAAAAGTAGCGAATAGTTCATGGGTTATACTTGACTCGTAAAAGAAGGTAGGAAGGGATCATAAAAGCAGAAAGTGATAACTCAGAAAAACACTTGTTACTATTTATAGTGTTAAAGCACATTGTACACGTGTGGTCCAATCATCTTGGTATCAGTCAGTAGCAAGTTATCGAGCAAGGCACACTGAGATAACGAATTCAGCCAATGACTCATTTCCGTTTTTATCCTCACAGTAATTAGTTCTAGACGTGTTGATGAAAAAATTGATTTGAATTTTCCAAACAGTGGAATAAGTTACATTTAGATGCTATACTAAAAGTGTGACTACTACAGTTTGTATTTTGGTTGGAACAACTATAATGCTATACACGTTTCGGATTGATGGCTCATGTTGTTATGAAAAATCGATAGGAATCGATTAACGTTAATAAATATATGTTGGATATATATTAGGTTATATCACATATATTTCAGTAGTTTGCAAAGTGATTAACTCAAAAGCTCTCGGCGCATAGTATCTGGTTTATTTACTGACGCAGTATCCTTGAATTTATTCTTCATCGCATCATCTATATCTCTTTACCCCTGGAATAACGTTACGCTTCGATTGTTTTTAACTCTACAACATTTCCATGGACGAAATGGGTAGACCCGCAATCGGCACTCAAAACAATCGGTGTGCAAAAATTAG
>LUCM01003411.1:0-28397 GCA_008360955.1 Fasciolopsis buskii
ACTAGAGGTCGCTTTCACCCCCTGTCACTTCGATTCACATTGTCCGTATTTTCTGTGCATCATCTATGTAAAAAATTGATCTTGCCTTGCGCATGCATCTCGCAAATCGAGAAATATACATCATCTTATCTTACATGTTGCCTAGCAGGGCAACATCTGGGCACAGTTTGACTTTTCGCCTTTTCGAGGTAGAATATATTTCTCCAAGAAAAGAATTTCATGCTATTAGGCTAAAACAAGGTGCAAACGTGATACCCTGAATCAATGACAACGAACAAATTCTCCGCCAATGTTCTAGAATCAGCAAACAAGATCAAGGCAGAAAGGTACAAACAACTCAGATAAGATCTTTAGCTCATGGTTAATCACGCGCTCAAATCGCACCCGCGAATCACATAAAAGATCAAGATCAATTTTTAAATTATGCTTTTTCATTTTCCAGGGTTTTTGGGGGATGCGCTCCGATGCAAAAACAATAAGGCAAGTATGTTGCAATCGCCTAGTGTCTATTTTTGATCAGTTGCACAAAATTAAACCAACAAAAGTAAAGGAAAAACGTTAAAGACGAAACACCTGCACATTTTTCTAATTTGATACTACCAAGGTAACTGCGTTTCGAAAGTGCGCTCGCCATATAGTTTTGCCCGTGTGAGCTTGCGTGCCTTGTGTCGTAAGGCATAACCGCTTACTTGAAAAATCTCGTGCCTTCCCGAACGCTTTTACTATGATGCACCCATCGCTTTCTCCATCAGCATTCATATTTAGACAAATGCAAAAGTAAGAAACAACATCGTGCATGGAACGCAGTGGGCAGTAGTAAGTAACCCACAGACGTCAAGTTCGCACGGGATACAGAGGAAAATATCAATTGGTCAGCCGCACGAACGATAGATGGAAGAGGGGACAAAACGGAGGCACCCTGTGGAAAATCTCGATGTCCCAGAGTGAGATTCCTGGGAGCATTTAGCATGACAAATGCTATTCTCAGTATTACAGGACATATGTGGAAGCAGCCAATGAGCGGTGCCTAGTTCACAGCCACAAAAACAATCTGGTGTGGGCACATGGGAGACTCGGAAAGATGGGACAACATCAATAGGAGACCAAATCTAAGGGAAAATTCATGCTGAAAGAACAGGTGCTGAGTGTATCCCGCAATGGAAGAAGAGGTGACGGGAAGAAAAGGAGGCGAAAAACAATCGAAAATGACAAAGGGAAAGTCGAAATTGGTCTTTTCCTAGAGACGACCAGACGTAGAAGGGCGAAAAAAAATGCGAATAAGCAAAATAAAGCCCACGTGCGCCAAAATGGAAAGGATTAGTGTGCTGAAGAATAAAGTAAATAAATAGCTTGACTTTGCTCCTAACTGTCCCATAAAAACATCAACGTAGCTCCGAGAAGAAGCAAGAATGCCGTGGAATGTTACTATCAGCGTCAGGAGATTAAAATGTGGGGTCCAAACGCAATCCAAACAAAGCTGAAATATCAGCTTCTGCTTCAATGCGAAGTGTCAAATCCAAAAGGACCAAAGAGCACGGTAAACTAGAAAACATAGCACTGAAATACACTCCAAAAACCGTGATTTTTAAGGCAATAAGCAGGGAAAAGAAGAGGAAACCTGAAGTCCACAAGAATAAACGGGCAAAGTGTTTGAGTTTGAAGGCTGATCTTGAGCCGGCTGCATTGTTTGCGGACTGCACAACTTCTGTTTAGACGGGAAGCAACTGGACCGAGTCCAAGTAGAAAGTTTTACAGTGGAAAAAATAAACGGAAAAAGAAAGCCGAAACCTGGAAAGAATGATTAGTGGGTAAGTCCCTAATTTTCCTTTTCTCGGCAAACAAGATTGACGATAAGCCTAAAAGGTAGTGCTGGAGCCAGTAGCATGGCAGAACATGGTATGTGATAAAGGACGACTAGACTTTTCAAACCCTCAGTTTTTAGGAGCTGTAAGGACAGTTGAGGAACCAAAATTCTCCATCATCTGCGTTACCGAGGGCCAGTTTCTGAGCTGCCGGAAGAAAGTGACCTGCGTAGACCAGGGACGGAATTGGTTTACCCTAGAGGATTTATGTAAACCGTAAACAGACCAGTCTTTTAAGCAGTCAAGAAGGAGTAGTTCGCGGGAAAAATTGCTCGATTATACATTTGAAGCCTTTTAGTCGGTATGCCATTCAAACGACTCGTTGGGGATCGTGGAAGTCACCATCAATTCCTGATCTTGTGATGATAATGAAACCAAGTGACGTTAAGCAGCTGCATTTAAAAGCTGTGCGTGAGAGCAAGCATAGTTATTGCAATTCCAGATGAAGTTGAGGAAGATACTTTCACCTGATGAGTCAGTCAGTGTAACGGTAACTCAGCAAGCAGTGCTTTAAGCATAGTGTTCAACCGAACCAGTTTGTTATTCTACAATTTCACTTTCACGGAAACTAAGTGACGCTAAAAAGCAGCCAGTGTAGGAACGGAAGAACTAACATCCAGGATAAGTGTTTATCACAGCATCGATGATGTAGTAACATACAGTAAACATGTACCTGCCTCATTGTTTACTCCCGATCGCAGACCGCATCAAGAAACAGGCAGTGAGGGTAGCACCAACGGCGTTCAACCGAACGAAGTTCGGGCGCAACTAGAAGCCGCATTGAAAAACGCAAAACAGATTGGTGAAAACTACGAAACAACCGAAGCAAAAGAACAAATTGACCGGTCCCTCTTTTAAGCCTAGGTTACGTTGACCATCAAAACCTTGCGTGGGCCGCCACGAATTACCGGGTACTGACTGGAGATAAACACGGGAATATTATAAAACATGGGAATGCAGGTAGACTGGAGAGTAGAAAATGGCAAATTACTGGAAATAAAGGAGGCAAAAACACCAGAGAAAAAGGCCGAAAGAAGCTGTTTGCTTTCCAGGTGCATAAGTGATGTTAAAAGCTGTGAAATGAAAGCAGCAGAACTTTACGGGGCACAGAAGTAAGTATGGATGTCAAGTTGAAAAACAATGCATTCCGGCCAGACGTTAATATTTTATTCCCTAAGTGGGACTACAAAACAAATTACAATGGACAAACTGCGTGAGGTGCAAGGGAAATTCTATGGGCCAATTTCGGCTACGTGAAATTAAAAGACACTCGAAAGAACGCGTTGCAGTAAACCAAAATCGATCATAGCTAAAGGGTAACGTGAAACTGGAGAGAAACTAAAATCCTTCTGAAGCCCTCTGAAGGAGCACCTGGCTCGGGGTAGTCAAAGGCCCCCGGGACGTCCTCTCAGTGGACTCGCTGCGTTCAAAGATTTAGAGGATGAAGACCTCATCTCAAGGAAGGCAAAGGAAACTGTTCTGCTCAAAAGCCATGGTGCCGTATGTGGACACGCCAAGAGAGGCCCTGGTAAGACTGTTCAAAGCTTCTGTTAGAAGTAGCGAGAATATTAGGGGATTTGTTACAATCTATCATAATTCCAGTACGCAAGGTCGGAAACGGAAAAATGAACAACAGCTACTGAACTATCATTCTGACCACGGTGATGCTTAAATAATTTAAACAGTCGCAAGGGCCAGAATATTATGAAACCCATGACGCATTGGGTGCATGCCAAAATGGGCTTAGTTGCAAACGATTGCCCTTGACAAATGAAATCAACTTCCTCGGAGAATGCGCTGGCATGTTGGACAGCAGTAACGAGTCAGAGTCGATTTCTGAAAGTTCTTCGACCAAAAGAATTGTAGACTCTGGCGTAAAACTAGGGCGAATTTGACTGTCGCCGAATATATTCAAGTGAACCATACAATGCTGAACATGAGAATGTTTTCGAGTTGGTGAGAAGAAAATTTCAGGCAGGGGTAAACCGAATAGACCAGTACTTTTAGAAGCAGTCCTGGGTCACGTGGTATTCATTGTATAAATTATCGATCCGGTAAGTGAAGCCGGAAACTCCATGTTATATATTTAAAGACGAAGTTAGAACCATTAGACTACTGAATGTAGGACATCCACGGCACTTTCTGGATGAAGTTTATAAATGGTAGGCGGTTTGCGTTCTTCTCCTCAACTTTAGAAAATCCCATTGCCTAGTAATGGAGAAATTCACGTGACAGTTGGTTTTCCTAGCTGGTTATCCAGCCACCGCTTGGTACACATACGGAGACGTGCCCGCATAGGCAGCTGTGAAGAAGGAATCTTATATTTTTATAAGGGGAAAACAGCGCATACCAGCTGCTGATGATCTTCAGTGTAGAATTTTCAGACCCAGTTGTTCAGAGCTTGGGAAAATGGTCGGCAGTTATCCACGGTGAGCAGAGAACTTTAAATGGCCCAGATTCCAATTCGAAGTAATTAACTCTGGCATTATGTTTTAGTGCATAAGGTCCATCTTCTCTGTTACCGAATATATATGACCAATGAGGTACTCGGCACAATGGAGGTCAGTTCTCGGATAAGCCGCCCACATCTGTCGGGATCCGGCATGTGGCGTGTGTGGTTTGCGGCATGAAACTTGCACAGAAATGAGGAAGATAAACTGGGGCATCAGCTTGTCCTAGTGAAATGAAAAAAATATTAGTCACAGGGATATTCAGGGGAATGCAACAATCCTTGAGATTGCCTACATTCACGTGGTTGAGAATCGGCTGGGCCCATGATGGCTAGTGACAGTCGCGGTTTCGACCTAAACGATGGCTCGCATACCAATTCCGTTGTGATTTCACTAGTGGCTCCAGAAGTTGGGATTGTTCGCACTAAAAACAAAGAAACGAAGAAGGAATGCAGCCGAAATCATCAACATACCAACGGAAACGGCAGTATCTGCTGGTCATTGAGAAGCTGTGTCACAGATGAGACACAACTCAAGGCTCAGAGCCCACGATATGGCTATAAAGAAGAGAGGAAAATGGAAGTAAAGAGCCATTCATTCGTGGTAAGAGTCATAAGGAAGTGAAACAGACTCCCCGGCGAAATAGTGGGAGAAACTGTGTCGGGCGACTACAAAAATGCATTGGGTAAGAGCTGGACCGAGATACTTGGCGAAAGAGATAACTCAGCGAGACTGACCAGTATATTACCGAGTCCTAGCCAACTTTCTGTATCTCCACGTAAATACTTCAACTACTTTTCTGGGGTACTTTTGTCGAATCGGAACCTCATAGATCACTATCGGAAGGGTAATGGAGCACTTCCGTTTGCAGAACCTTGAAGACACTACCGAAATTCCAGTTTTCAAGGCACGTGGAAATTTCGTGAACATCCAGATAAAGGCAACCTTACTACCATTTACTCCCCTTTGAAACCCTGGCCCCAAGTTGATCTGAACGATGGCCCTCCATTTTCGCTGAATCATTTGTTATCAGAATCATTTTTATGTTCTCTGGAACGGTACACTGTCTTGTTTCCTGCATATCATCCTCACTCACTACTATATACGGCAACATCACTTCAAAAATTTGACTGTTTGTTTGTACTATTTGCTGTGTAGAGCTCATGCAGTGAAATTCTGCGCGAATTGAAATTAGAAACAAGATGGGTTATGAAGTTCCTCTGACAGTTATAACAATATTTTGGGTGCTTATCGGATGTGGCGGGCCACTGATTGTACCGAAGGGACCTAATAGACCGTAAATTGTGTATCTAAAACAACGAATTTATTCGTAGAATAATGCAACTAATGCTCATCGTGACATCTGTCTGTTGTTATCTGTTGTAAGTATAATTTTAATTTGTCTTCAATGTTGCAGCTGGTTGATGGGGTCTATGCCACAACTAAATCCGCTTTTTGGACCACAAATACCTAGTCATTTGGTACGCATTCTCCAAAGAGAGTGGCCCGTATGTACTCATTATTCAGTTCACAAGTCTACAAATTTAGCCTGTTACTGGAATGTAACTGACGCAGCTTATTCCGCCAAAAAGTAGGACGAGATGTTGGGGCAAAGGCTTGCAACTGAAGATTCGGAATTAAAGATCGTAACTGGGTATATGAATTTATTTAATATTTTTGTTGTAACACAACTAAATTTTGGTTTGCTGGCAATCAATATACATTCCAAATTACGGATTTACATTCAATTTTAAATATACCACCATGATTTATCTGAGAGCACTTCTGTTGCACAACGTTTTCAGCAACTTCGGCATCTCGAATGAGATGGTTTGGAACGACAGAGTCATTCGCATACTCTTTCAGTTAACCAAGTGATATTCATAGTGTAACATTTTAATCAGTAATGACGGTATTTACGTTCGTTATAAAAGTCATTATTTCGTTTTGTCCTGAAAACATCGCCATGGAATCTACATACTTCAAAGTGAGCCTGAAGTTTCAAGTGTGCTATCCCTAGACACTGCAATGTTCTCCATAGGCTAACAAAATACAGCGGATATTTTATTGGTCAGTTAGTGGAATTTCCGCATTTGTTGCAGATTTGTACTTCGTTATCACCCAGTTGCCACCAATTTATTAAGACAAATGTCTATCCACATAGTCTTTTTTGTGAATGATTTCTTCAAAACTACTCGCAAGTTCCAAGTAGCTACGTTTTCCAGAACTTGTTCAAAGCCTTCAGTGAACTAAGGCTACATATAGAAAAATCATCTATCGCTAGGGGGCGACTACTGTGCACTAGCGGCCCCCAAGGGCTTGCAACTCAGTAACGGATAGGCGCAAAATCATGTATTGAAGTCCAAAAAACTACTTAGAGTCTTACCGGTAGCGTAATAGCTAAGGCGTTCAACTCCAAATCGTCTCTGCCGGGTTTGCGTCCAATTTCAAGCGCAGTGGATATGCATTGCTATTGAGTCGTAACACAGGTAAAACAGTTATACAGTGTTTTTATGGCTCGTTAATGGTAAACTGAGTGTTGATATCGAATAATTTCATGTTACTGTAGGATCTAACTATCGAAAGAGCGAATTTGCATGACGGTTGTGGACAGTCTTAAAGTGATTCGTTACTGCATGTCAACAACATAATTATGCCTACCAGGAGAAAGAGATCGGGACGCCTGTTGAACATGGTTACAAAAGTATGATATTTTGATGTCCACCTCTAATGAAAATACTTCGTCTCCTTCCCATCAAAGAATACAGACAACGAGCAAGCAACTGAACTTGCTTTAACCGAATAATCTAAGGATGCTGTTATTATTAGTGAGCTCGTACAAGTGCAAGGGCGAAATTTTCCCGGAAACACGACCAGCTACATGGTCACTGCGTTCATCAGGAACGCTCTTGTTAAACATTAAAAATCTTTATTTCTCTGATGTTAACCAGATTTCTAAAGAAACCGATGAAAAAATTTACATTAGGTTTTTATTTCCATTTAGGAAAAATGCCTTCATGGACATGACTTATAAATATTTTCGATCTTCTCTATATTATTCTCTTTCGACTCTGTTTCCTATTAGGCTATTATCAACAGTGTAGAGAAACCTCCAACTATTATTAACGTAATGCTTTATTTGCAAATATATCGGAAGAATTGTTATGCAAACAATCGGTTTGTGTCATTAAATATTAGGTTTTTATATTTGCTTCTACCCCACAATAGGGGATGTTTTAAGCTGTTTAATTAAATCTTGACAATAATCAGTAAGGACCTCAAGGAATGTTCAAGGTACACAAATAGGTGAATAATTCTGGAGCAGAGACCATCTTGAAGGTTTTGTGGTCTCTTACAGTGCCCAATAATGTATATATAAGCAAAGCACGAGATAGAGTAAAGCGTGAATTTATATAGCGCTTAATAGCTACGTCTTTCGGTACCGTTTGCAATGACAAAATAACACCGTTAAATGCAAATAATATAGTAGTATAATGATGCAATCGGAATAAATTACAATACAGGGTGAATGTATGCTCTTTGGTGCTTCTAGTGCTCTGGAACTTCATAAATATATAGGCACTACATTGAGTTGAACTTTTTCGTAATTGGTGTTGTGGATCGAGTGCTGAGGTCCCCATTATTTTAACCAAGAACATTAGCTAGAGTCGAAAACCGTTGGTCAAATGAAAAGTAGTTGCATTATCGTGCATACTTTTATTTCTTAGCGTTTTTAACAGTGTCTCTTAATGTTTCACCTTACGCAGGGAAGAAGTTGCCGTTAGCTTCGAAGTTGTTTTCATGAGTTTGACTTGTTTTCGTAAAATATCTCGCAGACTGCCTTTGCCGATAATCTTCTATACTTCGGCGATAAAGCTGATGAAGTACACTGTGCATAATAAAACTTTCATTAACAATTGTCTCTCCATCTTGTTTCTCGAGCAAGTTTCACGTCATCCACATTTTTGTAATTTACTAGTTTCAGGCCCCAGTAAAATCTTCAGGAATTTGTAAGCTACTTTGTCCTGTTGGTCGTCGCTTTTAGGTACACTGTTCATGCAAAATGACGAAGTAGAAAATTTTAACGCCGTCCAATGGGCACCTTAAAAACGTGTAAATTTGAATAAAATACAAGGAGAATCAAACCGCTCGAGGCAGTATGACTGTAGTGGTACTGATCTTTTGGCGAAATTGATTGTTTTCGGACATCATTTGCTCCAATATTTGCCTTGACGCCCGATGTCAAGTTTGTGACACTTGGTTGCTTGTGCTGGTTTTATCGGGCCCAAGATCCATGCATTTCCGTTCGTGCTACATTTTTTCAGAGTCCTCGCGTTGTAACCGCCCCGATCACTCAGCCCTGGTTTGACTGGGCGTGCATTGTCGTATCGGTGATACATCGGCACCGCGATGTGCAGAGTACGTTGTTTTCATCCGATTTTTGGCTCCAGTCTTCTATATTCTGTACACTGAGGGTTTCTGTCAACTGCGGCTGTTCGGAATCGCATTTCGAACGTCTTTTAAAGGACCAAGAAGAGGGAATTTCGACTAAATAACACAGATAACGCAATAGGTTTTCATGTATGCATGAAACTAATCACTACAATATGAGGTAAGGATGACAGGGCTAACTACCAGTTCAGTTAAACTCCAGTACGCAAAACCTAATTATTCGCATCTCATTTGATTACTATGTGATCGGACAAACACCGTGGTATACCAAGGGGGGCTTTTGTCAAGAAATTGTGAGTAGAATTCACTGATATTGAATTGGTTATAAATTTCTTACACGGGTAAATATGTCGAAACGAGGGGCTATCAAGAAGGGTGGACCCATCATAATAATTTTTGTCTGATTATTACCGAGGATATTTTGAGTGATGAAAATGCTGGTCAATTGCGTCAGCGGTTAAAAAGTAATTAACTCAATCACTGCGCGTGCAGCAATATCATTCATCTTTGTAATTAAAATACCGGAGACTTTTTTGACTTCGGCGAAATGGACTTCATCAGCAAGTTTACATTGGTAAGATGCACAATCTCATTTAGTGTAAACATTTGAAATTTTCGTTTAGTCTGATTTGCTATCCATCTGGCTAAGGTTGTGCATGAATATGACCAGCATAAAACGCAATGAATTAAAAAGCCTGTGACGACTTGTTGGGTGAAGTTTACAGCGAATGCCCAAAACTTCACCACAAATGGACAATCTGCGATACTCGAACTGCGCACAGTCACCGGCAAAGCACCCCTGATTAGCCAACTAGATTAAGGAAATCACTTGTCCAACTTACGTATCGTCTTGTACGACGAGTTACATCACTGTCACTTTTGGCGTGTAACCACTACGATAGAACTCTGGTAGCGCAAGAAACGTGACCCGTTGAGCGAAAGCACTCAATATTCTGAGTTCTTTCCTTGACACACCAAGCGGAGGATTAAATGTTTAAAAATGAGAACTTATTATAACGCCAGCACCAAATCTAACTTTGTCTGAGGATTATCTATATCCTCACTCTGTGATTGACACTACACCTCGATTAGGGATACAAGCTGCAATGTTTGTTCGTTTTGTCACGAATCCGCAGAAATTCGCGCGACTTCCTGGACGTTCAGTTAATGCTCCGCAGTGATTATTTCCAAATATTGGACTGTCTTCGTAAATTACATTTTTTTCAGTGCAAGCAATCAAAATGAAAAAAGCACATTTTGTTGAACTAGAACTGAGAATGTGCTGCAAATTCGCACTTCTATCTCACAGGTTACTCAGATGAAGGCTTGACAAAAAAGTGTCCCTCTCAAAAAGACTTCAAAAAGATTTCGGGTGAAGCAGTTATGAAACTATTTCCGATGCAGTAAAAAAAAATAGGGGAAGCGCCATGAACAATAATAAATAGAAATAGTCCTTTAGTATCTGTGCACCACTATTTACTTTCAAGGAAGCCCAAACTACTCCGACATTTTATTGATTCGTCTGTGAAGAAAACATTGGTTCATAAAGTTTTCTGGAATCCATTAACGGATATGGGTGCTGTCTTACGTGGTGCTGATGTTGGATACACTGCTGATAATCAAATTAGATAGCTTTTTTGCTTGGGGGTTCTACTCACAACCTTTTTTCTTGGGCTCACGAGGCAGTTCCCGTGTGATGGATATGCACTTCTGACGTTTTACAACAAAAAATAAAGGAGTTGTGCAGCGCTTTTATGGTTTTCACCAGAAAGCTGGATGTTGATGCCACAAGAGGAATCATTTGGAAATTCACCTTTAATCTCTGACTGGTAAAAACCCAAAATAACTAGGTACGTAGTTTCTACTCACTGGGCAAAACATTTGCTGACATCTTCGAAACATGGGTGGGCATCTTTAACGTTTCAGAAATGAAAAGTTGTGGTGTATATTCTTTTAACATCAAGATAACTTCATAGATTAATCAAAGATTATATGCATCGAATTGCGTCATTTATTTTCTCATCGTTAGTCATATCAAGGTCTTTAATTCAAGTAAGTGAAGTCGGTGCTTTCGAATTTGGGACATCTGGTGTTAATTGCTGATATCAGGACATAATTATCTCAGTAATCATTAGGTGTCTGCTATACTCACCAATTACCTCAAACACAAACAGAGCCTTCAATGTTGCGACAAAATTTTCTAACACCTCCATGTTTGCCATATTTTCTTTGCACTAAAAATACCTGACGATAATTTTACAAAAGTCATGTCGTAGTGCAAAACGTGGAAGTGAACCGAATGATAACCAGATTCCATGGGCCGGACTGGGGAATTTCAAATCAACATTGGTTGTTATACTGTAAAAACAAATAAAGAATGGTAACTAAGTAAACGGCTTTATCGCTCATATAATGTAATGAAATCGCAAGAATCCAGTGTTGGTCACACAATTGGCGCACAAGTAAAAGGAAGTGTAAAATTTGGTCCAAACACTAACTAATGGAAACGAGAAACGTATGCGATGTTCGTCTTGCTGGATTCCACAGAACATCTAATGCTAATGGATTGCAGGAGTTTTACCGGTTTATGGGATTAGTTATGACCAACAGCACTGTGATTATTCACACTAGGGGTATACACAGCAAAGAATAGTGCGTTGTAATTTGGTATTAGATATGCTATGTAGCGGAACAGGTCCTTTTTAGTTTTTCTCTACATAGATCCTTAAAAGACTGGCATTTATTAAGACAACCATTCTACACATTACTAAACTTCATATTGTAACAGAAGGTGGGAAACCACTAATCACTTTGTTATTCACAAAATAATTTTATTTTACTTCCATTTTACGCAGAGATTTGTGGCCCTCAATATTCAACAATTAGCTACTACCACGAACCTGTCAGGTGTTTTTTATTGCAAAATATAGGGGAAAACAACAAACGCAACAGAAAAAACCGGGCAAACAATCTCCTAAGTAATGATAAATCAACCACTGCATTGTTTACAAAACGTCGAAATGTCAGCTGACTGAAATTTGTCTGGCCCATTAAATCCACATTCTGAATTACGAACAAGGTACCAGGAGGAGTAAGGTGAATTAAGTCACATATTGCTGCTAAAATCCCATCATTAACAAATCATGTAGAAAGGTATTTTGGTGGCAAAAATATTTTTTTCAAGCCCCTTTTCCCAAGGTTTTAGTGAAAAGATGATCTTTAGCGGAACCTACTGTATAACAAAGTTTGCATATAGATAAATCTGTTAATCCAGTAAATGCATTCACAAGTAACTTCATTTCAATAATTGAGCTTCCAAAGTTAAGTCACGTTTTATTTCACGCAGTTATGATGCGCATCACTCGAACGTTTTCATTCTCTTCCTCCCCAATAGACAGTCTTAAGCTTCCGACGAGAAAACTGCAATAACAAGTATTTTCATACTCTTAGAAGTGAAGAAAGGATGTTTAGTGTTGGGTGACTTTGAAACGGTTGTTACTTAGTTTGCACTATGAATTCTTGGTCTTAGGGCTTATCTGCGGAAAGGAAAATCAGCTTTTAGTGCATATCTCCTGCGGAAGAGAATGCTTATTTTTCTGAAGTTACCACTGTAGCCTACGCCTGTTTCATAAGTAAATAAATAGAAGCTCTTTGGAGGCTAAAGAACTTATTATTTCTCCTAATCAAGGGCTCGCCGTCATTTACAGAAACCTTACATCGTAATCGGAATTTAGAGCATAGCTCCAGTTCTTCTGTGTCGGCTTCTTAAAACTGTTTTGAATGAATTTGTCTAGGCTGGCGTTTGGCCTTGGACCCGCTGGATAGCTTGTGCTTTTAGATCCTCCGTGACATTCGACATAATTCCCTTGGTGTCAGTCACACCAATCCTTATGATGAATGCATATGTCTAAGTGGTGTTCAAATAACTACTAAGTATTCCAAAATATAAAAGGGTTTTGTTCGGTCAGCTTCTGAACCCTGTCAGATCTTCCAACGGGCCCTTTGAGACGCATTTGGTGGCCAAAAGTCAGTAACGTGAAGCGTTAATCGGGATTTCGGAACTCGAATCCCTCCACCGCCGGAAAACCTGCTCATTCTGTAGCCCTCTGCTGGCCGCGATCCACCTCAAGAAAATTGAGCACATTTCAGTTCCATCGATAAAGGAGATGAAATATAAGCAAGACAGGTTGCGGATCAGTAAACTTTAGATTGGATGGCTAAGTGAATGCATTAGCGCATTTTCAAGCACACTGTGTTGATGCGTTTTATCAGTTGCCTAACTATCTCGGAGCCACGCTTCTCAAAAATAGATCTCTTGGTTACATAAAGTCCTAGTCATTCTCTTAGGCGGTGGACTCATAAGTCTTTCAGAGATGCTGACATGTAATCAAAGGTGCTTTTGTGTGTGACTTTTCCTATATAACGGAGTTTAACTGGTCCCTGAGTCATCTTTCACTTTGATCCATGAAGTACATAGAACGATAACAACAGTCTTCTTTGAAGTAGTGTAGGAAGTGTTTTGGAGCAGTGGGAAAAAATGTGAAAACTTGAGAAGAGAAAAATGTTTTTGGTTGACCGGAATGTGCTTAATTCATTCTTTAACGTAAATCTAGAATGCTGAAATTTTAATCTACATTTTCAGTCAAACTTTAAACGAAACCTCGGGAAGTGAAACGTACTGACCAGTACATATGTGGCTGCATACGTGAGCGGGCGCACCGAAATCTGTGTTCGGCTTGCTTTTGTTATCTGGTTCTCAAACGAAGTTCATTATGTGTCACACATTCCCATCCCTATCGCACAGTTCCAACTCTCGTTGTGTAGTTTCTAAATCACGTCTGAGCAGTCTCTCAGTTGCCGTGCTGCAACTCATTTATGCACCGGGTATATTCATAACTTGATATTTTCAATGTTTTGTGGCTTATTTTCATCAAAAATACATCGACCTACAAAATAGATAAATACTGTGTAAGGGAATGATAACCGATTTGGCTTTTACACCCCAGACGGACTGGGTCAATTCATTGATTATCGGTGGTTGCGCTACGCTAGACCGTGCCAGACAAATCATAGTCAATGCAGTGACGTAGATGTAGCCCGATCTTGCCAGACAGCAAGCAAGCGTAAAACGAGAGACCAAAGGAAGATCGCGCCATTGGCCACCAACGGATAGCTGACAAAGTAGCATGGTCAGAAAGCAAGAGTGCGAATATGCAAACCGAGAATGTCACATCGTGAACTGGGCCAGCCAATCAGGATGAGTAGACAAGAATGTATTTATTTTCAGCATATAATTACCTACCTCCGAAATTCAGTTTTGCCATTAAAAATGTAAATGGTTGTCGGTGCCAGGAGGCGCTGTTCATGGTTGAAACGATAAGAGTGAAGGATTTCGCCGGCGCCTCCTGATTCTGAGTTAACCGAAAAATATATTCACGTAGAGTATCTTTAAGCAGAAAAATTCTTATTCGCTAAAACACGAGAGGTAAACTTTCACTGCATTCATCTGCCTAAATTGACTAAAGTTTTCCTTGACCAAGAACCGGACCTAAAGCAGTAAACACCTAGAATTATGGAAGTTATACGGCACAGGATCAGATGCTCTGTTGTAGACCATTGTAGTATGGAATTGAATGGAGATTCCATACTTGGCAGTTCCTCAGTAGGTCTCTTTCAGAGATATTTTAGAGGAACTTCGAATACTAGCCACGTCATTTAAGGATAACAGTCAGATTTCAGGATCCTGGAATTCAAAACGTTCAACTTTTAGGTTTGCTCGATGGAACGACGCAATTGCAAAATTCCGCACATTTGAAATTTTCATGAATTCTACTGCAACGAATATCACAATTTTTTTTCAATAATATATGTAAACTCAGTAGGCTGAACAGATTATTTTGCAAACACTCGGTCATACTCTGTCCTACTGGTTCGCATTGTCTCGGTGTGACGGTCCCTAGGCAAACTTATCATCTTTATTCTGGCATGACTATTGAATGTCCAACTATCGATCTGCTGGTACCATACTTAACGGGTAATAAGAAACAAATGTGTTCACGTGGGTTTTCATGTGAAATAGGATGTACTGGTGATTTCCAACCAGCGGACAAAAATGAATTCCGCATACTTCCCCGATAACTTGCTTTTTGCATGACCTCTGTTTAGCACGGCTTATTTGTTAACTGTGAGGTTCTTTATGTGGATTCCAAGATTTCCGAATCTCGAATGTGCGGTGATTGATCCAGTTGGCAAGCTTCTTTCCCAGAGCGATAAAATTGGTAACCAGTTTGTGAATTTCAGGACCAAATGATATAAGAAGTGTATTGAAAAATCGATGCACCATGTATTGGTTTTAATTGTGAGTGATATAATGTTAATAACACACGTTGTTGATAGATGTAATGCGCCAACGTTCCGACTACCGTGGGCAGTCTTTCCCAAGGTAAGTTTTACAATCAAACACTTACCTTGAGGAAGACTACCCACAGTAGTCAAAACGTTGGTGCATTACATCTACCAGCAACGCTGTGTTACTAACATTATATCATCCACAATTTCCGAATCTTCTTCCTTTCTGGAGCATTGTACAATCTGATTCTTGCCCTTGGCGCCGATTTTATTACTACTTTGTTTCTTACCCATCCAATTAACAATACTCCTCCATTCGGAATCCACTGCTGTTTGACACAATTTCTCTTAAAAGAAATTATTACTCTTCTGCTATCGAGACGATAAACTGCGTCTGCACGAACACCAGAACAGAGACACGAAATTTCTCGTGTTGTCACTCAAAATGATTGATTTTTATAAGATGCGCATGACTTGATCTATTTACGGTGCTGAGTAATGACATACCAATTTCTCGTTTTCCATTTTTCACCTCTACATCGATTGTGAATTGCAAAGTGTCAAACCTGCCCGTCTGCCCAGTGCAGTTGCAGATTGCATTATTTGAATTCAAGATTTATCGCAAAGCTGGACCGATATTATACTAGACTGGATAGGGTCGTTATGCCAAATTCAAGGTCAGAAATAACCTTGGTCAAAAATGATTCAACAGTATCCCCTAACCGGGCAATTACGAGTGTTAACGACTAGGCTGACGTGTGACGTTCACTCACGACTTTGTGTTCCTCGTGACATACACGACTAACGAAGCAGTTAGATTAACCTAAGATGTGTTAGAGGAAACCCAATCCTGTGAACTTTAATTTCATCTCAATTCTTGATCATTTTGGCTGTCCATATGACCCGACAGAATGGGACGGACGTTATGTTTGACAGGCGACCGAATTGCGTTGTTTAACCATTCTGAAAATTTAACCACAAAACGCATCCTGGTAGAATGTCAAAGCACATCTACTTTGGTCGAAAGCAGAAAAATACCTGAATATGATTAGCGCCTGCTCCCGATCTACGCGAGCGTTGAATTTAGGGCCAATCTGTGGCCATTGTAAAGCACCGTGTTCGACAACCTATCGCGTGGGCTGCTCATTTGATATTAAGACAAAATGCAGATGACCTTTGAGGATGACAGTGCTCTGATCATTTCTGGTGAACGGTTTCCACAAAAACCTATAAACGCAAAGTCTCCTCGTTCCCACCTGAGATAAACAATATCATTTATTCATTTTGTTTTGGAGCTATTATATGTGCCTTCCGTGGTCATTTCGTTCAGTGCAGGTTAAAAAAGTAGAACTGAACTTATTAACTTGAAATTGTCATAAAACTGTTCTAGTTCCATTACTTAGGTGCAGTAGGGTTTGTCCAGTTTCAGTCCTCGATATCTCGGCAGAATTTTGTTAAGGCTGAATCGTTAGCAGCTGAGTATATCAGCAATGATCTTGGGCTCAGAAAGATACACAGGGCCTTTGAAAACAATGCGATTAAATGAGTTCTACCCCATGGTTTTTTGATGACAGAATGCTGTACAATGATGAGCAAATGAAGATATGAAAAGAAATGCTGCCCCATGAAAGCAGTTACCATAAATGAATGAAGAAAGCTGCGAAAGGGATGAGAAACCACGAAAATATGAGTAGCGACGAGAAAATCTGTAGTGCGTGATGCTTTACTTAACTAAGTACATGGAGCCACTCGTTAATAGGACAGAATAATCAATAATTAACAAGGATTTCGTTCAGTGATGTTTTAGTCATGCCGACTACCCTTAACGTCTAAATAGTTGAAAATTGCGGCTAGTCACAGAGCTCTTCAATCTGTCTTATATCAAATAATGATCTCGACAAACCACGCATATCATCATGGTGGTGCAACAGGCTGCCATAATATTTGTCAAAACAGCGTCACGCCCAGAATGGTAGGTAGCTTCTATATCCATCTCAGATAAAAAGCGTCGATTACTTTCTTTTCCCCTTATCACCGCACTAAAACAATTAAAATGACGGACAAATTTAAGGGCTGCTACCTCAAAACATAGCGTGCTTTCGAACAGGTGGTTGGTGTTAAAATGGAGTACTTCTTTTTGATAGTTTCGAGAGCTTCTGCTCCAACAATGAGGGTTCACATTGCGAAACTGGTCATGAAGTGAAGTTTACTTTCAGCGCATTTTGCACACCGGCAGCAGTTCGTTTTCGATATCGTTAACTTCCTTTTCAATGTTGATATGACGATTCTAATATTGACCGTAGCTTAATGCCAACCATGAAAATACTGAAACGTACTGTAAAGATGAGGCTGGTAAATACAAAACCTTAGCAACTGAAATTTTAGCTGTAACAAATATACCTCTTAGCCCCTAGCAGTCTGACGCATCAAAACAACTTATCCTACATCTGTCACATAAAACGTAAAAGCAGTGTACAGTCTTTCCGTCCTAGTTAGAAATCATCAGTGGACGTATATTTCGTGCCAAAACTGAGGGGCAAACCTGGGATGCCTTAGAAATTACGCTATCCGAGATGATTCTCGATGGCGCATTGAACACTAATACTGCGTGATATAGCCCCTGTCTTAGAAGTCTAATTACTCCTCTACCTTCTCTTTTTTAACTGTACGTTTCGCACACGCCGTTATTCCATGGAAAACGTCCGATACATTTCACCGGCATACCCCGCAGCTCGGTTTCTGTACATTGTCTGTTCCCAAATACAAGCGATTGGCGCCCGTCAACCTTAGTCTCGTCTTCGCATCCGAAAAACCACAGCTCGCATACGCAGAGGTGTCTCTCCTATACTATGACCGTCACTGGATTCTGCAGGCCATGGACCTCTAAACGTTCCAGATAAACAACTTCCATATAAGAAGGAATTCCCCTATATGAAGCGAAGACATTACACACAAATTAGGGTGCTTTTTTCCTCCATAATCCTTAGTCGTAGTAGATCTGATGAGCAACCGCTAACTAGCCCGACAAGCCTGGTGGTTAAGGCGTTTCACTATTTACCGTTCATCTTGGGTACCTATCTTAGTTCCGGCACAATGAATATGCATTGTGGTAATCCTTCACAAAGATGAAACGGAGGTACAATGCCTTCATGATTTTCGATGGCAAATTGGATGCTAACAGAAGATTAATCACTTAAAAGATCACGGTGAATCGCCCACTATTGTAAGGTATAAAGCTTAAAAGTTTGTGGAGTTTTCCTCTCACAAGCGTTCGCTGTTTATCCAAGCTTTCAATAAGATATTGTGCCAGCAGCTAACTGCCAGTACTGGTCTTAAGCGCAAACTGATAAAAGGGAACCGAAAGTTCCATATTTCGGAAGGCTGTGGTTGGTAACTGACAATGAGCTTTGCAAGCGGCATTCACTCTAAATATAGCTTGGTAATATACTACACGATTTGGAACTTGCGTGGTATATAGATGTTTTAAAACTTAAAGGTATTTCGCTTTTCCACTGGAAGTTGAACTATATTTTTGTCCAAAAGTATCCCAAAAAAAATACGTGCATTTTTATCTTTACTGTCTGTATGCGGCTATTGCAACCGATCACTGAAACTGTAACCACGGAATTTCACTAATGGATACATGCCCAAAACCAGTCCAAGTATATGAATATCCCGAAAAACCGCTTTTCCAGGAGTCAGTATGTAGGCAAAGCATTACAAAAATCTGTGTGAAACTGACGTTTTGCGAAGGTAACGGTAGCCGAGTACTGAAATACTTGCCAAATAATGTAGGGATCGCTGTCGAGAGCACAAGAAGCAAAATCTAAGCTCGAATGCGCTTTTCTTGAAGGCTACACCTAACTGTTAGTTAGTTTTTGTCATTGTGTTCTTCAAGACGACTTCATGGCAAGAATAAACATGACAACCGAAGAAAATTGGCGGAAGCGTTCTCAGGATCACATACCAGTAGTTCCCGCCTGCCCCCTCACCCAGAACAGATTTCAAACGTGCCTGATGTACCACTTATAATATTACTCCACTGGTACTGCTAAGTGTGATGTCAACGCCAGTGCACCCACGATAACGTTTTCAAGCGATACTTCAGAGGCATGAAAAGCATCCATGCAAAACCAGCCAATCGTTGCCATTGCTGATATAAAAAAAGGTTGTAAGAGACCAAAAAATGAATGCGATACGTATTCCACAGGTTGATAATCCGATGAAAAAAACGAGGGCTGCCTGTCTACAAGACAACACCTAGATTCTAATAAGTGCTACTAGCAACATGCTAGCTGCGTTCGGGATTGTTTTAATACCCAAAAATAAAAAATTTTCCCCTTATTGATTTGCCGGTCGACTGTACCACCGGTTTGCACGAAATTTGGCAAAAACAACCGCATCAAGCAGACATAAAATTTCAATTAGTAATTGAAAACAAATACTTTATATCGATCTCCCGTGGGCAACACTAACTGGTCGAATAGTTTGGTGACTAATTCGGCCCATCACTACTAAGTGACTTTTTCAAGCGACTTCTTAATGCGGACTATGGACGGATGTAACCACTGTGGCGTCGCCGAGGTTGTGTTGACTTTTGGCCAGAATAATGGATATGACGACTCAATATTTATCATACCTATGAGGACTGCCGCCGAAATGTGAGAGGCTTCATCAGACATGGGACAAACTCCGAGCGACGAAAATCGAAGTAATAACCATAAAATTGAAACAGTACAGTAACCAATTGGTATTGAACAGGTGATTACAGGCAGTATGTGAACGTGAGATCAAGGAATGTTCTTACCAGCTTCAGACAACAAACTTGTCACTCCGATCGTCGATGAACAAACAACCAGTTTTCAGAAATGGTCAATCGCACAAACATAAACCGGATAAGACTTTTCGTACCGGTGTATTCAACCTGAGCAACATGATTTGGATGACTGAATTTAAACTTGAGACCCTCAAATTCAAGGAACCAAAACTAGACTATTTTGTGCGAAAGATCCTGTGCTTTTCCGGAATTTAGTAAGACAATTTTTCAAAAACAAAGGGAAATAGCAACAGTGCATGGTGTGAGATCATAGAAAATCACAGATTACCTCAGAATAAACGTGAAAACGGAATATACTGGTTAAAATGACGAGTCACATGCGGCGCGAAAGTCTTCGGGGTATGCACGAGCTACATCTCGAGTTAATGGACATCGGAAAGAGAATTTGAGATAAGTGCACCGCGTTGCATTTAACAGAGCGCAGAATGTGATTCACAAAATTTGGTTGGCTCCCTACACCCGCAACAATTTACGGCGTCCTTGGTTATACTTCCCACTGTTTGACACCTCAACGGTTCGAAAGTGGTCGGTGTTAAATGGCAAATTGATGACTTCCTCGGATTCGTGAAGATTGTCCACAAATTCCTAACGTTTTAGGGAGACATTTGTAAATTCATACTCTCTGGTATAAAGTACCAATCACGGCGGACATTGTCAACATTGGATTCGGGCTACCACTCAAGGCAGGCCGCGTGAATGCCAACGCTGGTGCCTCATCATTACATCAAATTTGCACCTGTTAATCCAGTTTTTAAACCCATTTGTTATTATTGTACGGAACAAGTTGAGTTCTCCCATGGGTTTGTCGTTCAGGTTTGCTTGGAGTGGCATCGTCAACCGATTCTTGTTGCCCAGGGCCACAGCCCGGCTCGAGCAAGTAGACTAGATTCGAGCTAGATTAGGCGTGGAACCAACAATCTAGATGATTACATCAACGAAACGACCTGATTCACGAATTTGCTACCACCCTAACATTCAACGGCCATTTCAAGCTGGTCCGCCGGACTAGTCAAATTCAAACGCGCCAACTTCAGCAACCAGGACCGATTCAAACGGCCGATGAACCATCCGATCAGGCGAATGAAAGCGCGTTTGATCTAGATCATAGAAAACACTTACGCGGTCACGTGAACGAAACTAACCAAAAAGCAAATCAATTTTCAATTCATACATATTCAGTAGTTTATGGCGCCGATGAAATTTTGGCTTTTGTTGTGCGAGACTCAAATGAGAGAAGTCAATTAACTTTAAAGAGATCGGATCCAGTGAGGAAGGTTTAGCCATCTTGAGGCAAAAACTATTCGAAGCGCTCAGTTCGCTCCCCGTTTCGGAATCGGATCGTTGGTCAAGCGTAGTTTTAATGTTGGATCAAACCAAAAAGATATCGAGAAGATGCAGATACTTGGATAGTTTATCTGAAGCAACCAACTACGGTCCTCCTCAAACTGTTTGGCCAAACGCAAACTAAGTAGACAGTTTTAACCGTCCTATAAATGATAAGCCATTTACATGCGACTTTGTTATTTCTTACCTTAGTATCCCCTCCCCGCGTAAATTTTGTCCTGATTATCAAATTTCGTCCCGGGTATTTCCAAACTGTATTTCGACTGGGGCTGTGAAGTAAATCTTGTGGAAATTGATGTATTGCGATTCGATTCACCATAATTCAGTTCAACTTCTCGTAAGTCCAGATTTCGGGCAGTACTACCCATTAAGAATACTAGAATGCGTTGCACGAGCCCTGAGTACAGTTTGATTATCTCGGTCATTGGTTAAGCAATAGAATTATCCCAATTTAGAACCCGAATTCCAAGGCATCATAGATGTGCTATAAGTCTCTACAGAACTGAAGGCGGTTACACCAATTTGACCTTATTGCAGTGAAGATGGAAGAAAAAAATAGATATCCTGATAGACATGATGTCACTGCTCAATGCGTTACGTGAGCGCATGAGACCCGAATTCAAAAGGATCTAATGCGGCCAACTAATCTGTATTACGAGTAAATTCTCGGATCCCGAACGTTCATGGCCAATGCGAAACATGTATTGTCATTGTGGTAGCAAATTCTTACACCGCTTAACAGTGAAGGGCTGGATCAACGAGTGTTGGAGTAATCGAATTACGTCTTTTATTGGTCGAATGAATGTAGGAAGTTGAACTGAAAAATACTTATCTATCGTACGATGACTATGGGTGGCAGAGATCGACCAGTATTCAGGTCCGCGCATGCACAAGTGCTTGCGGGATGTGCGTGCCGATTATTCAAATATGGAGTGCACGTAAGATCGATTTTATGGTGGAACTCTTACATACAAAATGTTCTAATTTTGGCGTTTACTGAAAAAATCGCTTCGGAATTTGAAGCTACCTGTAACCACGAATGAAAATGACGAATGTCACTGGGGAGTAACGCATAAAGGGGCATTGAACGGGAACCCAACAGTGAACGTTACTGTCGCAACTTCTATTCAGACTTCTATTCCATTTAATGCCCTCCATAGAAGAAATTCAAAATAAACGATCCGGCTTCTTTTTCACTTACGTCTAGATATGGATTTGAGTTTGCCGAATTTGAAATATGCGTACACTTGCTTGTTTGAATGCTTTCGTGTCCTACTGAAGGCAATTTAGGCTGACGTAAATGACACCCACAAATATTTGGTATTGCAACCTAACTAAAGCGCCATATTTCAAGGGTTTTATCGGGGTTCTAAAAATGGTAACCAAAGCGTGCTAATTTCGGACAGCTGGACAACTCCGTCGAGGATCTAAGAATCACAAACAGGAAAATCCCGGTGCGATTCAATCAACGACAAACAGATCTGATTTTGTAGTTGCAACCAGGAGTACAAAGTAACACGGGTAAGCTTTCGAAAGACACAACTCTGTTGGAACGGATTGCTTCCATCGTTGCAAAAGCTGAAGGGAATTCAAACAATCTGCAATTAATAGACATCACTTGAAGTGCAAATCCCTCGGTTACCATTTTGAACTGAGACTAGGAGTCACACTGAAATCTTCTGGATTCCTGATGAATCTCGTAATGACAACCACTTATCGAGGTCACTCATAAAAGGAAAGCTATGGCTCCAAAACAGTCGCAACACCGATCAAATTTACGATCTGCATCATATCCATATTTCGGCTTTGCATGAATTGCTTTCAATTAATTTTCGAATCACCATTTTTCATGAATTCCACGAATCATTTGTCCTCGGCTGGCGTCCATCGCCTTTTTGATTGAGGCAAGGACGAGAATCGTAGCTGGGTAGAGATGCCGAGAAATATGGCTCAATGCCAAAGTCGGCGGAGCAAATGAAGCACAGCGCGTACAAAATCAGTGGCATAAAAGTTAAATAATGGCCAATTGTGTATGGTGAAAAGAAGTATTTTTATACCTCTCCCACTGTGCTTTCGTCAACCGATTTCCGGTTCTCGAATTTTTATGATGTCTAATTTCAAGTCATTGTCCGAGGGTGTTCAAATGGATTAGGCGGCTGCTAACAGGAAAAAATCAGGCTTTAGTTTCAGATCCGCCGGTAACGTTGGTGGTAGATGGCAGCCCACTGTCTCCCGGCTTGTCAGTACACGTGACCCAATCAGACCTCGCGTGATTCTGAGCCCTTTGACTGGCTGCGCTACAATTCTCTGTCATGCTATTTCGTTATTTTGTTGTCCGATATTTGTTTCAATTATGTTCTCCGTTCGACGTTACAATCGCTCGGAATTACTTTTGTTCAAAAACCGTATCGTTTCTCAACATATATTGGGATCCCGTGTTTCTGCACCTCAACGAGCTTCTAATCGATCTAAAAGAGGCACTTGTGGTGGCTAGCAGGCAGCCCTTAAATGAACCCTTCCGGCCAAGATGTCCATTCTGACCTTGTTGAGTACCAACATCCGCTCTCGGTTTACGAAGATGTCTGATCTATCCCTCACACTTCAGTCACCGATCCGTGTTCACACTTGTGTCATCTGCATTCAAGAATCGTGGCTGAACCTAGATATCGCTGATTCACTCGTATCGATAGACAGCTTCAGACTCCGTCGGCAGGACAGAGTACTGAACAAGAAGACTGGAGACGGTGTGATAACATACATAAACTCCTTCTGGTCTGACAAGTCCGAAGTTGTTTATACTTACTCGCCCAACGAAATTGACTGTCTCGTGGCACAGTGTCAACTTGGGTTTTCTTTTCATAACAGCACTATCATGACCAATTTATACATTGCCCCTTTAGCTCGCAACAAAATATCACATCTATTATCGACTCTTTTCTAGTGTTTATTGCTCCTCTTCTTGAGGATAATCTGCTTATTATTGTAGGCGATTTTAATCATTCATCAACCCTATCACCGAGTGTATTTGATTTGACTGGTCCCTGCGTTTCTCCCACCAGAGGTAACTCCATTTTGATAGAGTTATTGCCAACCACCCCGGTTTATTTTCTCTGAAATTGCGTACTCCAAATTCAAGTAGCGATCATTGTCTGCTTCTGTTAGAGCCCAAGATATACTTAGTCTTCGATTCCTTCGGGCAAACAAATCAGATCCAAGTTCGCCTCCGTGACTTTTCACACAACAACTTTATTCTTTTTCATAAATCTCTTCCACTTGTATCTACCTGATTCTCTTTTGAACTCCTGCTCAATGACAGTGTCAAGACTTTCACAGAGACGGCCAACGCAATCTTTGATATTTGCTGCTCCCCAGAAACACTATTCGTCTAAAATGGCCGTATTTCCACCCAGAAACTGAAATATCTAAGAAGATGCGAGGATCACTTCTACAAATCCCGTAATAGCCCAAGCGTGCGGTACATTTCCAACCTAATAAAGGCGGAAATTCAACTCATCGGCACTAGATTCGCCGGGCAACTCTTGAGTGGTAACAACAATCGATTTCTATGGCAGGGCATTTGACTGTCGTGCGGGAAAAAGGAGAAGCATACGAAAACTCCTGCGGACGTCGACATTATCAATCCTGCTTTCATCCATCCTTTCACTTATGCCCCAGTCATACTTGGACAAGGTGATGATATAGCAATTGCAATTTTTTCTAAGGAAGAGGTGCTCGACCCTCTGCGCACCACTAAAATTACCACAGTGGTTGGTCCCGACAGTCTGTCTTCAGCTCTTTTAAGGCATAGTGTTGTGGCTCTGACCGATGCATTTACTTCTCTAATTAACTCATCATTAATTACGTCTTCCATCCTAGACTGTTGGAGACCCGCTACTATTGTTCCCATTCTTAAATCAAGCAGTTCTATTGCTTTGGCAAAATGTTTTCGCCCCATCGCCTTAACATCTTCTGGTCTTAAGCTAACGGAGCATGCCGTACTTAAGCGCCTGCGCTGTTCTATGTACCCTACTAACGACCCTTTTCAGTTTTCCTATAAGTCTAACAGGTCCACCTCGGACGCTGACGGTTCCCTTATTCACCACACGTGTAAGTCATTGAACGCATCAATGAAATCTGTGCATTGCGCCTTTCTATACTATTCATCGGTATTTGATTCGGTCCCACGGTCTCTTTTACTTCACAAACTGCAAACATTTGGTTGTCTCAGTTCTTTATTAACAGCTGTCTGGTACCTTTACTGTCCTGACCCAGTGCACGCGAATGGACGATGAAACTTCAAAACCGTTGATTAACAACTCAGGCGTGCTATAGGTTGGTGTTCTTTCACCGTTCCTTTTCTCTACTTACATTAGCGGCTTATCTACTAGCTCCCCTTGTCATCTGCTTCAGTATGCTGATGATGCTGTCCGCTCTCAAGCCGTTTCGAACAACGATGAATTTTAAGGTTTTTCCAACAACCTATCGTTGATTTATGATTTATCTGCACGAGCTGGTTTAAATCTCAACATATCTAAATGTTTCGAATGTCTGTTGTCTCTCCCTCGGTCGGCCTACCCATTCGATATGTCTTCCATCAACTCAAAAACTCCTGCCAGGGCTGATTCTGTGAAATTTGCTCACAAAATTATTTCTGATCCCACACATCGTCTGCACAACGATTTTTCAAAGTGTCGCTCTCCTATTTCGACACGATCTGATTTTCGTTCCATACCCTCCAGAATCAATATCTGTAGGAACTCCATTGTCCCATATTTAGCACGAATTTTGACAAACCGTGACCGGGTTTCAGCCGAGTTCCTGAGCAACGTGTGATGTGATTATTCCTGGGAGAGTTATTCTATATCATTTACGAGGCGATGAGTGTATTTTTTTATTTTATTTATTAATTTCTTTTTCCCGCTATTTTATTTTTTTACCCCCATATTTTTGACTGAAATGCGGCAGTATTTAGTGTACGCAAAAGTCTATACAATACAACACAATACCATACAATACAACTCAATAGAATAGAATACAATACAATAGAATGCAATACAATACAATATAACACATTGTCGTATTTCCCGTTCCCTCTCCCTCTCACCAGGGTACTAAGCCATGGAAGCTGTGGTGCATATTCATTCCACTACGCTCAGGCCTCTAACACGTTGGAAAAATACATATTAAAGGAGAACAAGATAAGTTCTAGCGATAGCTTGAATAATACTACCGGTACTGAAGTGGGGTAAGTGACACAATGGGGTCTGGTCTAAGTACCCGAAATCTACAAGCACGGAGTTACCAGGAGAGTGCGGAAATAGGCGGTAAAAATCCGAAAGGCTGTAGATCATTATCAACAGACCATCAGTATCGTTTTGAGAATACAGGCAGTATTTATCTGTACTATCAACGTCCAAATCACCAAAGGTGCACTGCATAGCTGTTTTGTCCCTGGTGGGAATTGCTAGCAACGTGTGTGTATCAAGCCCAAACTAAAGCGCCATCCTGGGACGAACGATTGTGGATACAGCATCCTGATTCGCGACCCATCCAGGATGGTCTTCTTTGTTTCGTTTATGCGTAGCTCGGATTGGAGCTGATTCGGTACCGACTGGTAATTCATATCCGTTCGTTACTGTGGCTGACCGAATTCCGTACGCTAATTCCAAGTCAAAAACCTGCACACCTACACTAGTGATGGATGAGACGAGTTAGTTCAAGAATCGTTTGGTCATGCAATCTCTCGAATCAGCGTATCTATGCATCTATTCACGATAAGAACGTTCGGCAGTTATGACACTGATAATATTCTCGCTGATACTTGTATTTCGTTGTTTTTTCCTCACGATGAACCTAAATGTTTTTCGAACTTAATTTCGACAATTCTGTTGGACAACATTAGAGTCTCACTGAACTTCCTAGGTGAACAGTTCGACGGGCTTGACAACATTTCTTTGGCCAGTCCATGTCCATTCAACATCACACATTTTCCAACCAGAATCATACACCAGTTGCATTTGTTCTTCGTTGACCATCCAAGCCTTGTTCGTGTCGGCTTCCGACGCACACCACTGATCAAACACCCGTGGAAATTTCCCACACGAGTTACAACAAAGCAGATCACGGCGTTTTCACAAAAATACGCGTTCGCAAGTAAAAAAAGAATATGCCCCAGAATTCGGAAGATGATGAGCAGCTTTGATGTGAAGACGCCCACACATCTGGGCCCTTCTGATTTCCAGCAGAGTTGACCAATCCCGTGAACTTTTGTCACGACATTTGCCGTTCGTGAAGGATAGATCACGTTCGCTATGATAGACTTTCTCCATTCAAAAAGCATTCAAAAAATGCGTCACAAGAAGGAGGATCCATGCAAGGCTATGGATTCCCAATAACACATGGTGAATCACTCATTTAGAAAACATTTTCCTGAAGCATGAGAAACGCTAAAGCAAGTGTGTTGAAAATCTCCATTCAGTTAGATGTGCACAGTGGATGTAGAGCTGCTTAAGCGAGGCCACAACAATGTTGCCGGTTTTGTGCCTCTCGAGGACCATGTCCGTTGCGCGTTGCACTGTTCGACCGTCTACACGGAAGTGATCCACCTGCATTCGTGGAAATGTCACCGGAACGGACGGTCTTGGTTTGAAGAGAATATGCGTGTACCTTGACTGGATCATTGCTGTAGCTATTCAAACAAGTGTCTGAGAGAAGGTCGAACCGTCAGGATTGTGGATGAAGGGGCTGCCATCACACTGATGGCTAAGGAAGGAACGACGAAGATTCAAACTGCAGCCTGTATGCTGAGTTTTAACCTAATTTGAAAAAAAAAACAATGCAAATGTCAGGATGTAAGCCTAGATGGCCACATTCAGTTTGATTATTATTCCCATCAGTCTAGGTTCAACATTACAGCCAATCGTAGTCACTGCTTTCTGTTTCGTTTAGACAAGAACCAAACTGTCCGATAATGTTCTTTGGGATACGGCGATGCATTCAGCTGCATCTAGAGGACAAAAATACTGCTTATTATTGATGCGTATGATGTTGAACACTCGACTATCGTTTTTCTTCCTAGGTGTCAACAACTTGCACACCACAGTA